>CAAKHC010002997.1:0-45461 GCA_901007825.1 Macroramphosus scolopax | reverse complement strand
CCCCCCCCCCACCCCCATCCCCCCCACCCGCTCACACACGTGAATGCAGCCACAGAAAACTTTCAATGGGCGGTTGAAACAGAAGCAATGAATGAACATGAATACATGAATATATGCATGTAAACCTATTTCCAGTTCATGGTGGTCACCCCATGTCAGAATCAGACCGCCACAGCCTCATTAATCAGAGAAGGGGACACTGTTATGTCATCGTCCATCACGCTGAAAGACATCATCGTTTGCTAATTGTGTCAACATCATTCATCCCAAACATTAACAAAGAATAACTATCTTCAGTTTACTGAGATATAAATAGTAGAAAATGAAACACAACAAGTATTTTCCTTTAAGTATAAGAGACAGATCTACCTAGACAACGTTACTGAGTCATGTTAAAGTGACTGTTGGTGACTGGTTAATGAGCCCAGGTCAGCTGGTGTCCAAGACCACAGCGACACAATGACACGAAACAGGCCGACTTATGTAACCACAGTCTTTCAGCTGAGTTCCATCTCCTCATAACAGCATTCATCAGCAGAGAGAATGGACTTTATCCTCCCAATACAAAGGACACGAATCTCGCATAAAACAAATAAAATGAAATATCATCCCATGTGGGATGAAGGAGAGGTTTCCAGAACGTTTGACCAAATGTTGTCTGAGAGAAGAGAACGGAGCCAGCGGGCCTTACCGAGGGGACTAAAACAAAAGCACAGACACACACAGACAATACACAAACACAAAGTAGGCCAGCTCCTCCAAACACACAGTTCTCCTTTGTGAAGCAGCAATCTGACGACGCTCAGGGGACGGGTGCCCTGGGATCAAATAATCAAACCAGGAGGTTAATTTGAATTTTAGTTTGTTCTGGCGTCGGGTGAATCACAGCGAGGAGACGCCGTGAGGTGCAGACTCACTTCTATCTCTTTATGTAATTCTACTTAACAACCAGTATGAGATGGCAAGTGAGCACATCACTGTGACCCAGTTCAAACATACTGGGAAGGAGGATATTTGAAGACATGCTAGGATGATGTCATTGTCTTTAAGTCTTTACTTTATTACGTTTACTTTTCTATTTCAAGCCAGTAAGGTGCCAAGGTGTTGATGGGCCTCATCAACACCGTGGCACCTGGATTAAGGACTTCCCAGGCGAGCGTCCTCCATCGATCAGACTGGAAACAACTCACTTTAATACTGAACACAGGTGGTCAGGACGACATTCGGAGCCCCCTCCTGTTGTCCCTGTCCACAATACGAACACCATCATCACGTATGTGGATGATACGACAGCGACGGTCTCAGATCACAATGAACTGTCTGCAGTGAGAAGGTTCAACGCCTGGCGACGTGGTGCTCAGTCAGTGGCTTATCTCTTAACACCAGTAAGACCAGGGAGCTTATCAGGGACTTGAGGAAAGGCAGTAGTGACAACGCTTTTCATCAATGGAAACAGGATGAAACGAGTGTCTTGCTGTTGAAAGACATCCACTGACCTACGGAGACCAACGCTCTAAAAAAGAACGCACAGCTTTCATCCATTCAACCCTTCATGCCCCATTGTCACCGTAACTTTTTCCACCTGCCTCTTCACATGCGTTTCCGCTGTAAGTCCTCGTGCTGACGAGACCACAAGAACATGGCAGACAGTTCACAAGCCTGATTACAGTGCATTGATCTCTTACCCACCGTCTGTAAGCACGTGCTGCTAACCTTACTGTCACTTTTGAACCACAATTGCATACACAAACCTCACTTTTACATCCTCAAGACAAAGGCATTTCCTTCTTTGCACCTTGGTTGTGTTCACTACACTCATGAAAACAGTGTAAACAAATGAGTGGCAGGAGGAAACGTGTGAGGGTAATTCAAAGGGCGCTACTATTCAGGTAAGAGTGAGCGGTCTGCAGGCATGACTGCATCACAGAGGTGCTGCTTCTGGAAGACAGCGGTTTCCAAAATGTCTATCAGACTGCAATGTGTGAGCAATGTGACATGAGTAGAGCGGCCTTGCAGGGGGCTGCATGCACCTGTCAGCCAGGCCTCAATGGTGTCCTGAAGCTGGTCCAACCTTAGACTGTAACACATCATCCAGCAGACGCTGCTGTGGTCAAACATCTGTAACTGGGCTTGCACTCGTGGAAGTTTACTTTGCACCAAGATTTAAATACAAACAGATCTCTTTCACCTAGGGCTGTTTTTTGCTGTTAATGTCCCCTTAGTGGCTGGATGCTTGCCACATGCACTTTGTGACTTCCCCCCTTGCCCCAGATATCGATCATTGTCACTACAATTACACTGTTTCATCTTACACACTCCATTTGACAAATTCCCAATGTGTGACATATTGTGTAGTAACATTGATGTGTCGAAGACAGGCGGCATGAGGAGAAAAGAGTCTAGCAAACTTGATTGTTGTAAACTGTTAAAGGGTAAGACACTGTTTGGTAGAAGAGAGGAGGATGTCTGTGTGGATGTGTGCATCGCCATGCCTTAGGTTTTGAACAGTTGTGTAGTCTAAGCAGAGAAAATCTGATTTAGCTTGCTTATTAGATGAGCAAACATTCCTAGATAGCATAATAATATTAGAACCTCCAATGTCTCTTTTGGAGAAGTCTTTCTGTCAGTACTTCCTGTTTTGAAGTCGACTGCTCTCGTCGGGCTGCACCTGCTCTCCTTGGATTTACATGCTCTTCTTTAATTACATGATTTCCTCCTTCAACATGAAACCTTGAATTTCAAACTTAAGAATTGATAACTGACTTCAAGTGCAGTGTAACTAATGTTGTCTTTCATTCATTGTCAACAAACCAATGTGGCTAAAACATTCTGACATCAGGGGTCCTAAACTATCCATCCACTCATATACTGAATAAGTAACTGTGCTTCTGATGTTTTGCCCACAAGAGGATTACAGCAGCTGTGCGTTCAGTCCGGCAACACAATCAACAACCCACTTTCAGGGCATTCAGTTGCTACAGTGAGACAACAAAGGGAGTCTGCCAATGTGCACACTGTCAACAGGCCTTTCCTCTACGGCTGAACTCTCTCTAGGCAGCAGCCAAATAGCCGGACCAAGCCTCTGATCTTCCAGGTTTGTCATCCGGAGTCACTGTTTTAGATCCAATGGTCGTGTGTGGATACTTTAAAATGGTTTATAAATTGAGTATAGAAGTATAGAGGTTCAGTTTGAATATGAAGCAGCGCATTTCTCTGAAATAAACACAACCACATATAACGTCACCAAAAAGGGGAAAAAAAGGGAACAGGGTTTAAGAGGATGACAAGCAGTGCAGGGGAGGAAATGTGGGTCACACGTAGCGTATGTGTGTGTGTGTGCGTGTGTGTGTGTGTGTGTGTGTGTGCGTTTGTGTGTGTGTGTGTGTCTGTGTGTGTGCTGGCAGTGACTCCTCACACAGATGACTACTTGCAGTGATACTCTCTGACACCGGATGGAAGGAGGTGGCCCGGTCATGTGATCACTGAATGATGGCAGTCAGAGTTGAAATGAATGTGTCGCTCAGTCTCTGTGCGTATGTGCGTGTGTCATTGTCTTGGTGCTGAACCAGACCGCAGCTTCTCGTTCACAGAATTTCAAACCACAGTGGCATGACAAGAGGTGGTTTCCACGGCAACTGCAGCAGTTGTGCTTGGAGACTCGTGTTTCGTTTGTGTGTGCAGGTTTGCAACTGAGTACAAAATAAGGTGGAAAGTCTGTTTTAAAGGAGCTCAGGGGGTGTTGAGATTGTAAGAAGGAAATGCATCATGCTGCTGGAAACAACAAAAACTAGTAAATTAATGCTGCAACCAACTGTGCTAAATAGTAGTGCAATCATTATGCTTACATAGAATGATACTACTAAATCGCATGTTTCATTCATTACACAGATGCTTTTATGTCCCCGAACTCCACAGAGCAGCTCAGCACATCAATAAGTAACACAAGGCATTTTGATCGGTCTAAACTGTGTATCTGGCAAAATTAAACCTAATCCTGCATAATTCAATAAGTCGGTCCCTTGAATAAAACAACTGGTGGGTGAACCTGCCATTGAGGAACCAATTCAGGGATGAAAAAATCTCTTGGCAACTGCTGTCACCCTGGAGACAAGAAAAGGAAACATTTTCTTTGTGCAAAAGCTCTTCAACAAACCCACATCCTTCCTGCAAAACTAATGCCCCCCCTCACCACCCCTGAACCTCTGCAACAAAAGGCTTTCCAGGAGAGGAAATCGCCTCAGAGATAGGAGACCGCAGCCACAGTCACTAGTCAAAATGACAGAGACTGATTATTAACATGAGTTTTACGTCTTCTCACTCTGCCTCCGCAGTCACAGGTGTCTGTCCGAGACCGTCCTCGGTTTCATCGACGCCAAATTCAATAGAACGGGGGAACCTGCCAATGTGCCCAGAACACAGGCCATCTGCTTTCCAGTCACTCCGCAGAACATTCATTATACAACTTCCAGTGAGAGCAGACCATAGATTGCTTATTCATTCATTTCCTGGTCAGAAAAACGCACGAGTATATTGGTTGAAATTATTGAAAGTGTCACGGGACAAAGACGTACAGGCCAGGGTTGAGGTTTCATCAGCCTTGACACAGTTAGAATATCGATGCTTAACACCGAGGAAAAGTACTTTTCTATCAATAGCAGGTCTGCTCAGCCGGTTCTCCAGCAGCCCCAAGCTGACACAGGAGTCACCAGTGTTTCCCGTTAATTACCTCGTTCATTTACACAAATATCTATCCTATAACTTTTGCCTGGATCAGCCTTAATACTGATCCTTGGTTGGACCATTTCTAATGAGCCCACATCTAATCCAGTCCAGGAAGCAATTAATACGTTCAGATTTAACCTCATTTCAATAGAAGTAAATGATAGAGAAGAATCCTACATTAAAGGTTCAAAGTCCAGTACGGTAAGTAATCAGTAGGATTCAGTCACATCTGTGACAAACGAACATTAAAGGACCAGGAAAGGTTCGTAAGTCACCTGAAGTTGTAAAGTATGCAATGACATGAATCAAGGACTAATCAGTGGATGACAAACATCTGATGAGAGGCACACGGCTGACAGGCTGACAGGCTGTCGGTTCTAAAGGGGCCTTAAGTTAACAGAAGGATGATGAGACAACATGAAGAGACACATGAGGGGTACCGGACAGATACTAGCAGAGAAGGATTAAGATGAGGATGGAAACAGTAAACAAAAGCATATGGAGGTCTAGTAATTCACTGACACAGAGACAGGAAATGTGGGCTTAATGTAGCTGCTCTGTCAGAAAAGGATGAGAGAACAAGGCTTGTGCTGCCCTTGAATAATGCAACAGGAAACATGATAATTGTGCACCAGCACTCAATCACGACGCATCTTCTATAACAATAAATCTCTCCCATTGCCATTCTACATAAGAGATTTTGCTTTGTTCTGAATTCTACTATACTATTACTAATACTAATCTGCTCTAGTATTTGATGTATCAAGTTGAAAAGTACCCTTTCTTTTACCGCTACAACTACCATTAACCAATCCTGCATGTAGCACGGTTGCTTGGGGAACCAAGTGCCAGGAAACAGATCTGTGGATGTCTCATAACCAAACAGAAACCGGATCAAATGACAGTAAAACAACTGAGGCAAGCTGTATCAGTGACCTATGTCAAGCCAATGAAGCCCGATGTACTGACCAACAGACGCGTGACATAACCTCACTGAGTTCATCAGGCACGGTATAACGAGCTTTGACAGACTGGCAGTTCAATTGTAGTTACGTTACGTTATTTAAACGTGACTCAGCTGATTGTTCAAAGATGAGACAACCGTTTATATTGTCATCAAATGAATGTAACTAGGTGTCCGTCTGAAAGGGGCCACAGCGAAGCATGTGGAGCTCACATAGTAGGAAGCCTTTTCATGTTGTAACAATGATATAACAGAACATTGACAGTACAAACAAGCCCTTATTATCGGGTTTTATTTGCATGTTCTGTTTATCACGCGGTAGGAGACGAATATTAAGACTTAGAGTTGTGCAATCAAGCAAAAAACTACTTCCCATTGTGATCATATTCCTCAACCATTGTAGGCTTGGTGTTGCAAAATAGCCTAATTATTTTTTTTTTGGGGGGATGGGAGCACAAGCGAAGACATCACCATCAATAAGGAAGTAATACGGTGATCAAATATCAAACCACTTGGGGACCAATAAGAATATTCTCCGCTGCATGTTTAAACCAATCACAGGCTACACATGAGATTAGAACAAGCACAGCGGGTGTCTGGGAGGCAGATTTGACCTGGAGGCCATGTAAATAAAGATGAGGCTTAATCTTTTACTACCAGACACTAAACCAGTGTTTCTGAATTAGTAGGAAAGGATTAAGCTCAAATGTTAAAATGAATATTAGAGTGAAACGCCAGGCTTGATACAAAAACTGCATCGGCCAGTTTACGTGAAGGAAGTGCTTTGGTTTTCAGTAACACAGAGTAACGGAGTGCTGATCAATCAGTTGGAAGGTTTCTTAGACCACTGCACACTGCACAGCTTTTATACTCCTGTGAAATAGTATCTTGCATCTCTGGAACTTTATCACAGCAGCAATCATCTTTTGGAGGGACAATCCGGAGGTAAAGAGGAGACCAGATGTTATGTTGCAGGGTTATCCTGCAGCTCAGCTTTGACACCCTCTGAGCTTCCCAGGACTGATCTGAACGCAGCCTGACAACACCCTATCTTCAAATCAAAACTGTCTCGGACACGCTGGATTCACCCCTCAGGGATTTTAATGATTGCTCCCTTAAGCACCAACAGACTGAACGGGAGCAGCACTGACTCAGCCTTTGTCCTGAGAGGGGACTGAGAAATTCTTTGAATTCCAGGAAAACCATCAACACGGGAGGAGGGCATCCCTAACATCCACCCTCACACATACACAATTCTACTGACAAAGTGACAATCAACTACGTTTAGAATATTTTTGGGGCTGACTTGTTTTTTTCAGCACTAAAGCCGAGACCTGATCTGTTAATTAACAGTGTGCCCCTGCATTAATATGGATTCACGTACTGCGTGGTCGTGCATAGCAAATAAAAAGTAGATAAATATGAAACTTTTAATACCAACTGCAGTGAATGTTTAAATAGGTAACAAACTATTTGTAGCCTATCTTGTTGATCTCTCAATCTAAACAAATTAACAGATCACATATGCTTAGAAACATGACACAACCTTGGATGACAGTTTGAGTAAACAGTATCTGACCATCTTAGCATCTGCCAACATCTGATGTATGTATGCATGTATGTATATGTGCGTGTAGAAACATGTGTGAGGATACATGTATCTGCATCCCTACCCCCAGCACACGGACATACTCCCTCTGCGCTGTATCTGTGTAGCAGGAATGAGGGAATGAGGGCAGCGTTGGGGCCCTGCGGCCATCATCTCCCTCATGAATAACAGGCATTCAGCATAGCAGACAGACTGATGTAATACAGCAAAGATATGATGGAGGTTTGTCAATGAGTACAACACACTGACAGCTGTCAATAGCACAGCCGCAAATAGATTCCCTGTTCTTAGAAAACGGCGCAAACAGGGAATGTAATTGTGTCTATTTTCTTTTTCACCACACATTGTACATTTCTTAAAAGCTGCTGAATAGAGCTATCCTGTGTATGAGGGTGGAACTGTGTGTAGCCATTTAGCAGGTTGCACGCTTTTATGCGTGCACTGTACAAATAGTATTTTAAAGGCTCAATCGTTTTTACGGTATTGTGTTTCCCTGCACTCAAGCATTGTGTTTACAATGTTACTTACAATACTTGTTCTCAGCACAAACTCAAACCATTTTGCCCCTAATTACATATTTATTTGATTTAATTGATATCAAACGTGTGATGACTAGTGGACAAAGAAAATCTTTGGTCAGGGGTTTCCCTATGGCGTTTGTCTCCTTGCCTTGATTGGCTACCAATGATAAAATTAATTTCTCAATTTGGTGTACGTGATGAGTTTCCCAGATGACTGAAATCTAACTTAAAACCAGAAATACAAAACTAAGCCTGGGGTTAACATTTACACATTTCTGATACACTGCAAAGCAGCACAACATATTCCCAGTGCCAGCTTTAACCAGAATATATTAGCATTGTTAATGGTTTGCAAAAAAAAAACTGGACCACTCCTGGTCAGTATGCAACAAGCGCTCATCACAACTCGCAGCCCACAGGGGTACATGTTACCATAGTAACGCCACAAACACACAAAGTCATCCCAGTAGCAGACGGGTGAGTGGCTCACACCAACACACACAAGCGTCAGCGCACCACAGCCACCGCCAGGACCCAGCGTCACTCTGTCCCCCTATGAAAGGCAGATTGTGGGGGTTATTTCTGGAGGGCCTGAAAGGCTGCAACCCTGCTCTGGAGCAATGGAGGAAGTGGCTGCCCACAGGCAGGCACTGCTGGCAACATCACACACACTCCTCTCTCCTCCACTTACTCCTTTGCTTCATCTTTCTTTAAGTGTGAGAGGTCTTTTTTTAACCCTCCGAGCACGGTGGAGCTTCATGAAGATCTTTGATTCACATCCATACAACACTACTGCTGATCTATTATTTATGGTGGCAAGCAACAGTAGCAACAATGATTGCCACATATTTATTTTCCATTTCTTTTACAATTTAAACTACCAAGATCGTATTATATTGTAGAGCTTTGTGCAGCCCATTGACACAGTCAGTATCTCCGCTCTGTCTTTCTCCCTCACAAACTCATTGACAAAGGACCCTCTTGGAATTGTGCAGTGTATAGAACTGAGGCACATAAAAAATAAGATGCTTTTCTACAAATGTGATGCCACAGACGCAAAGTTTGTACACAAAGTGAAGCACAACATGCAAATAACCTGTGATGCATTCTTCTTTTGTCACGTGAATTCCAAGATTCCAGCACTAAACAGGCTTGAGCCTCACACAGACAGTCAAAGAAGTTCCACTATTATTCATTTTTGACACTTCTTTTACAGACAACCACCCACCACCAGAAATACACCCGCCTCCCCAAAGCATCAACGAAGGGTAGTTTAAGTCTCAAGAACCGCACTGATGTGGCAGCCACACGCAAATCCCCCGTCAGGGGAACTTTGTGAATGCACAAAGCATTGCTCACGCATTACCTCCCCTGCTACAACTCTATACGGTTAACACTTGAGTGAATCAAAGCGTTACACACAGCTCTACAATTATTATCTATTCTAAATTGTCAGATAATAGAAAACCGATGCATAGACAGACAGTGTTGTTATTGATTTGTTGTGGGCATCATCATATAAATCAATGTGGGAAATATTGAAATTTACTCTGAGATTATTCTTTGTGTCAAAACAGAAACAACAAGCGAAGCCGATGCACCAATAAGATGCAAACTGATGACTTTGCTAATGTATATTGCTGGCTGAACGGCCGTACATTTCAGCTGAAATTGATCGCCAAGACAGCTTGTTTGTTATATAGTCACTGCTCTGTTAGGTGAAAGACTCGGAAGTCAGAGCTACAAGAATCTGCATAATGTGGCATGTCTCCAAATCACCAGAAAAACAACAAACAGGATCTGTATGATTCAGCCCAGCAGGTGATCGGTTGAGCAGTGTGTCCAAATGACTGGAGAAAATGTCTGATGAGTTCTTAAAAACAGCCCATTTAGTCACAATCAGGATCTCATTTATGAGAAGAAATGAGACACCAAGATGAGGTTCACGAGTTGGACACACATTTACCCAACAGAATCTGCTGATGAGATGAGGGGGAGAGGTAAGGCCCTATCATCAACATCTCTACAAACTGTTTCCTGGGGTAAAAGCACTATCCTCACAAAAACAGCAAGTCAAGTAAGTCCTTGACAATACCGGATAAAAACATATTTCAGTCAGTATCAAACAATTTGCGAGGTTAATATCCAGTCCCTGTCATTTCACAAACATAAAGACAAACAATTGACAAGACGTTCATACAAAGGTGTCCTTGTCAAGAGCTGCAGCACACTGTTTAATGGCATTTATTCTGCTTACATGGAATCACAGCACCCTTATCTCAGACACTGTTAGAGACAAGCTAAATTTAGAAAACACCTCAAAAAGGAATTTACCTTATTACACCAAGTTTATCTAATTATCTACCATGTGTCTACATAATATACTGAGGTGCACATAAACACACTGACCATTCGAAATTGACAAGGCTTTCTGCAAGCTGTAGGGGCATGTGTGTGTGTGGGTGTGGAAAGCCTCGACTTCAATGGACGACGTGTGACAGACCTGTCACTCCAGCCTGAAAGCCTCACCTCCTACCACAGCCATGACCAACACCCTTAAACTGAACCATCAAGAACACAGTCACAATAAAGACTGTGGGTTAGCATGTGTTTTTGTCTGTGCATGCATGTGTGTCTTCACTGTATAGAAGAAAGACCACCACAAACAATCACAAGCACACATGCCCCTCTCCCGGTTTTCAGACACGCACAGGGGGACAATCTGGATTCTCACTCTAAACACAAGCCTCCCTTGGGTTCTCTCCCATTTCCTGTTTGGGCCTCGGACTCTGTGTCCAACTGGCTGCTGTGTCTTTGGCGCGGTGGAGGAACCACTGTCAAAACACAGTAACATGCTGTGGAGATTCTCAAGAGACCCTTGCTAGGAGGACCACACCCCAGTAACTGTGGACACTTTACAACTCACGGGCAACCATCTTGGCTCTATGTATGATCAACTGATAGTGTAACCGAGCATCTAGATACAGCCTTATATAGGAAACTTGACACCTCAGAAACAAAAGACTCAAGGCTCTGCCTCCATGTTAGCAAGACAAACTTGTAAAACTATTGTTTTGAAGTGACTTGCCAGAGCATGCTTTTAAATCATAAAAAGCCTATAAAAAGCAATATGTCCATTTATTAATACACGTTTTCTGCTGATGGGGGCACCCTGAGAGGCAGATGAACAGTGATGATGTAAGCCCTGACAACCTGTCATTGCCCACGCTTGCAAAACATTCCACTGACTGTGAGTGACCGGCAACCACACACACATAGACAGGATGCATGAGATATTTAGACACAAGAGGAAACTCCACTATGCTGCAGAATTCCTGGTATTCTTTTTCATTCTTGAATCACAGCTATTTTCAGTCATTCACTGCAAGCAGAGCACAGCAGGAAAAATGACATGTGCAGAACCAGATTAAGGAAAAAGAGGAAAGAACAGTAAGATGTTAATGATGATCAGTGAACCAAATATGGTAGATGGAGCAATCTAATGGCTGCTACAAGAGATGTTTAGCACAACAATATACCTCCACCCAAAAACTTGCATGAGATAGCATAGCATAGCATGAAGTTACAGTAAACAGTGAGGCAAAGCCGACAACCATCATCACCCTAAAGTGTTTAGTTTTACGAGGCATGGGAGCCTTGATCCATTAAAGCCACAGAGGTTTTAATGTCTGGTTCCCAGATGCTTTTTACGGGCCTGTTCTGCTCTGCATTGCATTCAGGCTCGGTAAAACAGGAAGGGGAGTTTCTGCAGCGATTGCATTGTCCACGTTATAACATCCTGTATTAACCCCCTTCACAAAAAATGCAAGATGTAATATGTGCATTCAAGCAGTCACACAACTGTATGTTTCATGTGATGGAGGTTGGTACAGCATCATAAAAGCCAGCTCGCCTCCTGCTATTAGGAGCTGAGAGCTTGTCGTGTCACAATTTGCCTACTCTGAATAAATCATAAGCAAAACCCCACTCTAAATAAAAGACTACCACACTACAACCTGCATGCTTCCATCGGATAGGCGAGTTGAATATTTCATGATTAAACGGGCCATTATACTGCACAGATCTAGGCCAAGGCTCAGGCTGAAGGGAGGGGGGTTCAGATAACGGTCCAAACCCCGTCCCGACAGCTCAAGGGAACAGAGCTCCGGTCCGAGGGGACTCAGGGAGGGGCAAAGCGATCTGGGTTAATCCACACAAAACGAAAACAATAAACAATTCCCCCCTAGGAGAAGCATCGATTTCAAGTTTAGGAACCACAGTTTAAATCAGGTCCAAGCTGAAATCAGTGGTCATTTCTTGGTCTGATGTTTGGGACTCTGGAGCCAAAACACTGACAACTGTCCAGTAACTAACTCTTGGATAAGGTCTACTTTTAATGCAACTTCCAAAACCGAAAGCAGTACATATGCCACGTCTGATCCGAGAGACAACTAGGGAAGATAAAGCTGAAACGGCTGAATAAATCCGTCTTAGGTCAAAGCCGACAAAACAGACAGCCCCTTCGGAGCTAACCCGGCTAACGTTAGCTAGCTTAAGTTTAGGCTACTGTCAACAGAGTGCGACAGCTTGTTTTTTTTCTGTTGCAGAAACATGGCTGTGGGCTAAGCATTGCAGCGGTGTTGTGCATTCAGTGTGTTCCCCTAGCAAAGATGCGGGACACCAGCTGGCAGGCTAGCTTTTAAGTACACTAATCCCGAGCGGCCTGTGCGTCCCCGGCGTAAAGTTGAAGGCAAACGCCCAACTGACAGCGGCGAGAGTCGGTCAGCCGTGATTGGCTCTCCGACTCATCCCCGCCTCCTGTTGACTCACAGCTAATAATACGCCGTTGACGCTAGCAGAGCAGGCTAACTGAAGCACCCACCTCGCTTTTCGAGGTCGTAACCGACCACTACAAAGTAGTCGGCGAGCCTGGCCATTTTGGAGCTCAAGGCGACAGGCCTCTCGTGCTACTTCCTCTTCTCTTTATGCCGTCAATAGTCCATTTACGTCCTGCCGGCAATGGATACATCACGGGCGACAGTAGCATCCTTCCAGCTGCACCCCGCCGCCATACTGTCAGTCTGCCGTTCCCTGACAGCAGAGCTGCGAGTCTGCGCACTGAAGGACTTCAGGGAGGGGCTGCTCGGCAGGAATGTCCCATGTGAGGAGCCAAGCCAGCTCAGGGGCCAAAAGTCTGACCAAAACCTATAATAAACCCAGTGGAGTTTCAATAGTGTCGTCGACTGAGTGGTAAAAGGTGGTGAAGATTCTAGGAGTCCAGAACCGAAGAGGACCCGCAAAAATCCTGTGTTGTTGCTTTATTGTAAAATGAGGACCCGAGCAATTCTGATGACGTTGGCATGTCCCGTTAGAGAACATCGGCTTATTGTAGATGCAAAAATGGTTTGTATTATTACTCTAAAGAGAAAACTGTTTTAAGCGCATGCCTTAACATTTGACTGTCCCCTGAGTGAAGCACAGAGCATTTTAAAGATGCATAATTGATGTCAAAATGTTGTACACAAAACACATTGTCTGCTGCCAGCTTTTCCTGAGGGGGTCTTAAGAACTTGTTGATACTGTTTATCTAATGTGATAAACTGAAGATCTTTGGCTTGTAAACTGTTCTATCTATGCACCTACCTACTAAAACCTGTGAATTTGAGTGTATTTATGGCTGCGGTTTTGTTGAATGAGGCTGAAAGAGATGTGATTGGATTGAAGCCTGTAAAAGTTTAACTACAATAGATTGGTTTCTCTTTGTATTGTAGTCTGGACTTTAAAGATCCGTGGATAGTGTAAATACTGTAGCTCTGATTTTGCTTGTGATTTGATTATCTGAGTGATGCGTCAGAAACATGTTGTCATTTGTCATTGTTGAAGCCAAAATTTAAATCTAGACATTAATTGAATAGACAGTCTTGGGTATTTCACAACCAAATGTAGAGCTCTTTCCCAAACCACTTTAGTTAACAGGAATATCCTTTTATGTTGAAATGTCAATGGGAGTAGATTCCAGCAAACTGCTTGGACAGCATTAATCCAAGCTCCTGTAGCCAAACCATTTCCCAAACTCTACCATTAATCTATTTTATCTTAGATATTTTCCCATCAGGCACTCCTCCGTCTTATTTTACATTTAAATGTGTATCCTCGTTTAGAAAATTCAGAGGTTAATTGGACAGATATTGAATGTTTGGCTTTAGAACAACTTAACTTATGCTCTGTAAAGCGAAACAAACCCTCGGCATGATGCTGTAGTGTCGCTGTAGATAGGCAGATTACGTGTCAATGGGATGTGAGGAAGGCCTGATGGCCCACATCCGCGTGGCCTGTCCTTGGCTGTCAGCACTGCAACTGGGTCGGGAGAATTCCAACACTTCCTGCACTGTAACCTTTGACCTAAAGTCCTTATCAATCTCGGGTTAAAACGAGCCACAGTGTGACCTGTTGCATTTTTCTTTAAGAGATTTGTTTTCCCAACACTCTCTCCCTCTTTTCCCACACAACTATCTGAGAGTCAGAGTGGGGTAATTGGGGGACGGCCCTGCTCCTTGATAAACACGAGTTCTGACAACTAAAGTTATGTCACTACGGGATAAAATGCATCTCAAAATGGTTTATTTTTTTAAGCTATTTTCAGGGAGTCAAACTAAGGTCATCGCTGTGTTTTTGATTCTTACAGTTTATCTTAACCTTGAGCCTCGCTTGACAAGTTGCCAAAGAGACATAGAGTGGGTGAGAAAGAGAGATAGTCATGAGCAGCACAGACTTTCCCTTCAGGACAAATATCAACACAGTAATGACGCTTTCTTACCTTCATAAGCTTGAACTCCACAAATGTAAACATGCTTTAGAGCAAGTGACACTTTCAACCTACTAAAAATAAATGTGTTCTGCATTCATAAGTTGAAACATGTCTTTATTTGGCGGTGCAGACCTACATGCAAATCTACCACTGAGACCACAATTAACGCAATGCTTCTTGATCGCTTTCAACACAAGCGCTACATAATATTCTTTGACATTACATACATCCAACAAGGAGGTTATATTTTAGTTGGCTTTGTTTGTGTCTGTCTATCTGCATGTTAGCGAGATTACACAAACACTACCAGGCTGATTTCAAACTTGTTGCTAGGCAGTATTATGGGTCAAGGAAGAAACCAATATATTTTGGGTCGGATCGGTTCAACAGAGCAAAAAACAGCAGTTTGTAAAGGTCAACAATCTCTGAGTAACCGTCTGTCAACACAATAACACAAAAACTAGCAGCTCCTCAAAAGAACTCTCAATTGAGGCTCACTGCAAAAGCTGTCATGGTTCTTCCAGTCGTTCACAGCAACACTGACAGATCTGAAGACTTTCAGCGCAAACTCTGGTGGCTTTCCAAAGAAGTCTAACCTCTACTGCATCTACTGTGTTGAGTGAGGTGGAGCAGAACGTTCAGTCAACATGGTGCGTGACGGATTAGAAAGATATTCTCCTGCTTCTAACCTTCCCGCTGAGTGATCACTTTACACGTGTCATAATAGTCCAGTTTTATACCACCTTTTATTTCTATGAGGAGAACGATGTGAGGATTCTGTGATTTCCACTCATGCAGCCCAACCAGAGCACAAAGCAATGCTCTGCAGGATGCACCGAGCATGTGACTTCCTGCACACCAACCAAAAGGCAGGAAGTGGTTTCAAGGCTTCTTGCACATCATTGCTCTTGAAGGGCTACTCGAGCAGTTGATTTCCCCTCAATGCAGATGAAGCATGAACACAATTCATTAAGCAGACATTGCACTCATTAGTTGAACTCCCCAGACCAGCACATGGTTACAGACACACAGTGATGCTTTTATTGAACACTGTGGAATCACTGCGTTGCTCTGCAGTCTGTGCTGGATGATACAACATCTGGAAATACACACACCTGTCTCACATAGAATAGGTCACTGCTGTAATTAGAGCCCGTCTATTTCTGCAGGTCTGTGTACAGTAAACTCCCGTACATCTTGAAATGTACCAATGTCTGTTTATACCCATAACATCCTGGCAACAATGCCACAGTTTGGAAGATATGATAATGTTGCTGCAAGCTCCTTCCGGCTCGCGCTAAGGATGTTAGCATTTCCTTGTTTCTTATGATAAGGGTGGATGCCTCACCTTTCTTGTGAGGACCTTTAACTCGGCTGGAAAGTTCTGTGATTATGTATACATAAGTCATAATGAAATGCTGATTGAGAAACTGCTTGATGTCTCAGCCTGGCTTGGTGACGTCTGTATGATGTTCCAATAACAAACACTAGAATATCAGTCGTTTCTATATGGCCTGGAGGTGGGGCACGCAACCGGAAAGCTATTCTGGTATAGTTGCATGCGTACTGTGTTGCATGACAGCATAGAGGATGAGGACTGTTGAAACACTCAACGTGATGAATATATGATACCCAATAACTCCCGCACTTTACTTGATAACACTTGTGCGTGCAGCGAGTGTCGATGTTGTGTTACCACCTCAGCAGCTCCATGCTCTAACTGAAGAAAACAGATCTTGATTCATGTAGTTTTCGACCAAACCTTTGTCAAGCTCTTCCACACCAAACTAATCGACCTTTAATTGACCTGACTACGTGCAAGGAGGCATTGTCACATTGACACGGGAAAGGTTAGTCCCCAAAGTGTTGCTGCAAACCTGCAGGCCATGTTTTCCTCATTAGATGCAGGGAGTTGTGGGAGCTCCACTGTTATCAGCCACCACAGTCCTTTGCCACCATCTTTCCCACACTGAAATCCAATCCCTCAGTTTGTCCATCAAATCTGGCAGAGCACCATCCTGTCCACTCCCTCCGCCCACACGCCACTGCCCTGGTGAGCAGCCATGCCAAACAAACTTCACTGCTCCGAGAGAGACAAAAAGACATTCAAACAAACTTGGTTGTGTGGCGTCTCAAGCAAACAATGTAAATAAAATATACTGAAGCAGCCGAGTGCTCAGAGGACAACAGTGGGAAAATGTCTCCAAACTGATGCTTCATAATAGTGGATGAGCAATAATTATTTTAAAACTCAAAACATTGCTTTGATAATGTTTATTATGTCTTTTAAACATGCTGATAGATTATATTTGTTTTGTATATGGGCAGATGACTTAGCCTGGGCATCATGGGAAGCATCAGCATCAGTGCAGTCTGCTGATATAACAAGGGGGTTCACTAGGGGGCAGCAATCATTAGACTACCACACTGTGGGTTGATGATGGAACACATCTGACCGTGATGTGTGCTCCTCCCGTGCTCCTGAGCTGTGATCACCACTAAACAAGTGGAAAAGAAGAAGCAAGTAGTTCTAAAAGTTTAGCAGTAGCAGTGGTTAATTAGTTGGCAGAAGCTGCTACACATTGTGCAAAGCTGCCAAGACATTCAGACACTGACAGGGAAGCCATGAGGAACATTTAGGGGTTAAGTGTCTTGCTCAAGGACACTTGGATACAAACACAAGAGGAGCCAGAGATTGAAGTAGGGACCTTTTGATTACATAACGACCCGCTTTGAGATGATACCTCATCCCGGGACAAATAAAGGACTCTGGTTGGAGTACCTGCGGTCACATGCTGCTCAAGTTGACAACTGAAAAAATGTTCTGCTTTCTGCCAGATCAGGTGCTGCGAGCAATGAAAAATATTCTATCAGATTGGCTTTATTTTGGAACTGATATGGGCGGGAAAAACAGGAGAAATCCAACAAAAGTCCTCCTCTGATCTGCAGGAGTTTTGCTCCAGCTCAGCTGCTTCAGACCCGTGTTTGTGCTCTGGATGATTAATGTGTTTGTATCATAAGGGAGCCGGGACACTCCAGCATCCAGCTGTTTATGTCTCACTGTAACACCGCAAAAACATTACAACACCTGCACGTGCTGAACATGGTGACTTGGTTTGGTTCACTCAAATGAAAAGTAAAACCATCCAGGACAGCCCACACGACGTGAGGCAATAATACTTCTGAGAAAAGTCTCCCAAATGCTCAGTATTGTGACATATTGCTTGCATTAAGAGAGTCCACGTCCGGTTCAAAGGTCCCCGGATCTCATTAGTATGTGCAACTCGGATTCCACACTTCCCTTCGTATTAAAAAATGACCAGTGCTTTTGTTCCTGTGCTCGTGCATCAATCTCATCTTCCTCAAAGGATCTTGTGACTGATTCTTGGGGTAAGGTAAGACAGAACCTCCTTGGTGGAGGCAGCAGTTAATCCATAACTGGACGGTGAGTCTGTGAGCCACAGCGTGGAGAGTTCACACAATATGTGGAAGGATTGACAAAACAATGAGCTTCATCACCATTAGTGACCAGTGTCAATCACCAGGATGTGCTGGAGCGGAAACTGCAACCTGTCATTCAAGTTCATGTGATATTTTCTCTCATGAGACAACATTTATTATTTGTGCTGTTTACACAACCTCAAAGCGCCGTCATGTCCCAGTCTCGCCCATTCATACATTGACATTAACAAAGACGAGACAGTAATAACTTCTCTTTGATCAGCTGGCAACACGCCGTACTTTTCCTTTTCAGATGGATTTCAAAGCCACAGATAGAGGCTCCGTCAGAACTGTTCTGTGCTGCGTTGACTGACTCCACAGAGCACAAACTAATGTGTCCTAATTGCCGCCTAAAACAAAAGTAGGACCAGTGCATGACTGAGAGATCAAACCGGGCGGGAAGCCTATGATCAGGGCCCAGCGGGTGCCGATTCACTTGGAAACTCTTATATAAACGGGCCTGGATCCGAAGAAGTGACCTGTTTCCACAGAGAAGTTAGATCGATCAATGAGTTACTGAACAGTTGTGAAATTGTCATTAATCATCTTGGTAAATTCCAGCTTTATATAGCCCCGTTTCTATCGTTCAATTGCAAAACGCTTTACAATGTTGACTCATTCATCTTTTCACACCCACATTCACACACACGCACACGTGTTGTGGCTGCTATGCAAGGTGCCAACACATTCACAGACTGATAACACGGCATCAGGAGCACCGAGAGGTTCAGTGTCTTTGCTCAGGGACACTTCGCCACAGGCTCTGCAGGAGCCGGGATCGAACTACTAACCCTCTGTTTGTCGTGCCGTCCGCTCTGCTAACACAACAGGTACTTCTGAAGGTTCTGGGTGAAGGAAACATGCAATATTCAGTATGAAAGAATCAACCCGGAGACGGTCCGAACCAAGCTGACCTGTTGTGATTGTAATTTTGAAGAATTTACCAACATGTATTGGTAACTTAACCCGAAGTGGTTTGGAACATGAAGCCAAACCAAATGGAGAATGAACGTTTCATTACAGTCAAACCTAGTTGAGAGTGTCATCGGCGGGTCACGATGTGCGACTATCTAATGAAAAAACACATGAGACGATCAAAGAAAGGCCTGAGCAGAGCCGGGCTGTAAGACGATCATGCCGAGGGTGAGAAGCTGGCAACTCTTACTAACAAATCTGTCTGAGTGAATTTACTTCACTTTACAAGTAAAGGCATGGGTCACAGAACACATCAGGGCTCCGATCCTGGGCTGCCATTAATTATACAGTGCAGCACACTTAATCATAAAGGAACCATACTGGTTCATGTTACTGGAGCCTTCTTACTGCTACTTATTGATTTGGGATATTTCATGCAATCACATTATTGTTCAACCTATATCGACATCTCCTCCCAGGGTGCTGTAATGTTTGTAGGGAAGATGCATCTGTAGGCTCTGACAGGGGAACATAGTAAACAAGACCTCTAGCTTTCAAACCTTTACCAAGTTTCACAACCCCCCACCGTAGTTTATGCATGAAAACAATTCGCAGATCAAAACATAAACATAGACAAACAGCAATACTATAATTGCCCTAGCACCTAGTTTGTGACTGTAATAGGTAGCAGACGCCTCAAAGACTCCAAACAAAGACGTAGTCTTCTCAAGTTGTGTGTCTTTTCTTGAAATAAAAAATCATAAATTGTATGGTACTATAATGAATCAGCTTATTATCAGGTCGATCTGAATATATGTTGATGTCCTGTATTTTACAGCATTTTCCTCCAATATGAAGCAAAACAGTATTGTGTTTGTTACAGGAGCAAAGGGTCCCATGTTTGTTTTGATTTAGGAGAATGGCTGGGAACTTTGGAAATGGGTTAAAAAGGTTCAACAAAACACACTTATTTGTTATAGAATCAAATGACACCAACCTCATACATACATGAACAGCACCAACCAGGACTGAGTGTGCAGCCACTGCATGCTGAGCTGTCTGCGGCAGGGCTACTGGTGTTTATTTAGATATAAAACAACATACGAGCCGGAGACGGTTTACACAGAAGTAGAAAGACAAATAACAAACATTGCGTCCTTAAATTCCTCATGGAGTCTCTGTTTTGCTTTTCCTGACTCTGTTATTGTTGCTGCTGTACATTGATAGGCAGTGTAATGTCATTCGAATTCCAGGAAAGGCGTCCGCTCGGCTGTTGAATACCAGCTCTACACACTTTCTTGGAAATGAGAGTTGCATAAGCATATGCAGTGCAGGATCAGGTGTGTTTTATCACTGAGTTAGAGGAGGAGGAGGGAACTCTGGAAGGGCTTGGACTAAACCTCACTGATGCATAGGATTCGTCTGAGTCATTGAGCTAAAAAGGTGCATGTTTAGACCTGTGACACACTGTATGTGGCCCACACGTGTTACAAGAAACAGTTAGTGATGGAGGGAGAAAGTAAGCATCACAGCTCCCCTAAGAGTTCTACAAATAACAGCTTGTTTCCTTGCAGGAACGTCTTAGAAAAGCCTGACCACAGCACGAGGAAAGGAAACGCTTCATGATGGGACTGTAGGTGCGACTTGATAACAAAGTTCTGCGAAGGTTCCTGCATCTTCTTCTATCTGTCTTACACACTCGGTGAGAGCGGTGATAAGAGATGGGAGGGGGCTCGTCTGGAAGATAGACTGCCTGAGAAATATATAAAAACGTGGACTATCTTCACAAGTATGCAAAGGATGAATATTCAGAATGATACACACAGCTGTGATAGGGGCTCATAGTGGTGGCCAAAAATAAAACAATGTATTTCTCCAATTGTGAGATTACAAAAGCTTTATAGTGTCTCAGAAATACTCTGAACACTAACAAGTTGATGTTACTTTGTGGTTTTTTAGAGAACACTTACTATAAAACATTTTGAAGACCAGACACGTTTTTTTATTACATTGTAGTTCAGACTGTATCCTGTCATGGGATTCACAAGCTGTATTTTTCCCACCACATCCTCGCAGGATCTACGACGTGCAGGAGATCATAACTCTGCAGCACCTTTGGCTCAGAAATTGCCCACCGGCACTTGAGTCAGTGACTCCGCCCACTCAGTATTTAAACCCTCAATGTCAGTAAAGCGCTCAGCTTCACACTGGAGAACTTGATCTTGACCAACATGGTTGGATTCATGTGGCAAAAAAAACACTAAAGCCGGATTCTGAGCTGTAAACGAGAAGGTAAGACTTTTCTTCATTATCATTATTAGAGGCTTACATTTAAAATTGAACAAAAATGATTTGAACAATGGGATTAGATTTTTTTTGCACATTTTTTTTAGTTGAATGTGATTTGTGTGTGTGGTGCAGACGTCTGCTGGATGTTAGGCGTCAGCAGGAGTTTAAATGTAAGTGGGGAGGTTGTTCAGAGCAGCATGATAATGGAGCTGAGTGGAGCTATAAATGAATGAACTGTGAGTTTATAAACTACTCTTCCGCCTGCTCTTTTATTCTTTTATTGCTTGCTATGATCAACAGGTTGACGGGTTTGTTTTTATCATGTTCTTTTTCCAAAAGGTTTTTTTTTTCCTGCAACCTCCACTGCCAAGCCAGGATATCTGAAACCAGCATTGAGGGGTTATTTTTTTCTTCTACCACATAAATTTTTATTTCCCACCACTCTTGGGATTTAAACTTCGTCCAGTCGGTGTGGTCGCCCCTGAGCGGGTGGACAGCAGAAGTGCGCCCGGAGATGTGGTCCCTTCTCCCGCTTGCTGTTTATTGCATCAGCCTGTCGCTCCAGCAGTTGCTGGCCCTGCCGGCGGAGGAGCGTCCCGGCGGGAACAGGTAAGACAGATCACCGCTTTATCATTAATTGTAACCTGCCCCTCCTCGCTGCTCATTGGTTTAAAACATATCTGGGACCGCATTACGGCTGATTTGCATATTACTGCGCCAGCACGGAACGTGTAGGCAATTAAACGGTGGCGATTAGTTTGGTTTTAGGGCGTAACAATTGTGCTCAAATCATTATTATAATGTCATTATTTGGTGGAAATGTCTCCTTAGTTTTAATGTGTCAGTTTCTGTTCATCGCACTATTTGATTAGATATCGACTACATATCACTACTTTGCCCAATTCTTAATCAAAGATATGGTGCTGCTCACTGTGTTGCGTTGGTTGCAGCCACTGAGAGGCTGCATCATGTAGCCTTTATTAACTCACACCAGGGACAGTGTACAGTTGTTATGTCGGGCGGACAGATAACATGAGCTGCAAGGTCAAAGGCTCCAGTTTTACTTTCTCCTTGAGATAAACACTGCTGGGAGGCAGATGGAGGAGTTGTGTCCCTGTTTCATGTCATCATAAACTAACATTAGGATTTAACTGCTTATTGTGCTGTATAGTATCATTCATGGACAAATCGTATTAGCCCTGTGTAAAGTATTTGATCAAAAGGTCATGCAGGTTATGACTTGATGTAGGAATTTCAGTTCATTCATGGCCAATGCATTTTTATAAACTAATTGATTGGGGTTTTGTTCTATTCCTCCATTGTCTTTGTCAACTTCAGACTCTTGATCCCAACATGTTTGACTGTTTATGGAGGCTTTATTGGACTTAATCTGTGATGATGTTTGGAAATCTTTTGTTCCTAAGCGGGAAAACCTGTTTGTCGTACCGGCATGGACGATTGTAATGGCACCTGTACTTTTCCATCCCCTTAGTGGCAGAGCTTTTAATCACAGAGCCGTGCACGGGACTTTAGGTGACAGCATTACCACCCGAGTGACTAATAACAGTACAACACACACACACACACACACACACACACACACACACACACACGTCTACCGTTTTTGATTTGCGTGGGAGGCCTGTCAGCGATGCAATACATGTGTGAAGTTGCACAGTTGTGCTGGAGGAGGAATGTGGTAGAGTCAGTGTGTGAATGCCCTCTTCTGGTGGATTCTGGATCCACCGCTGATGTCGATGATTTAAAACAGAGGTGGATCTGAGCGTCCCGGTGGTCCTCAGAGCGAGAAGCAGCAGCAGCAACTTTAGCAGCTGGTGAGGCTTTTTTAGTTTTGGCCATGTTTGGCTTCGTATGAGCAGCAGTGAGGAAGAGGAGAGCGTTGAGAAAGAGAGGAAGCTGATTTGAACTGGGAAAGTCATGATGGTGTTGTAGACCTCTCTGCCCCTTCATGCCCCATTGTGCTAATGATGAGAAGATTTATATTGGTTTGTTCAGTTGAATTCTTGGAGTTAAGTTAATTATTGTCTTTTACTTCGAGGAGTAGTAGGAGAACGGGATAATAGTGGAAGAAAAAATAGTATTAGTCTGACCACCTGGTTGGAAGCTAATCAAAGCTGCTGTAACCTCTTTTCTTGCATTGATCTTCAAGGTTCAAATGTCTCTGACACATTTATTAGAATGCAGTTTTGTTCGGTGATTAGACGCCACATATCACACTGGAACATTAACTTAATGTTCCCATAACAGTTTTTGCTGATGACCCAACATTCATATCGGTTTAATACTTTTCGTGTGCTTTTCCCGACAAAATCTTTAAAGATACAAATGTCCCCTCGGACTTACGGACGATTAGAAGTTGGTGGTCAAAGGTCACTGTGACCTCACAAAACATGTTCTTGATCAAAGTGTAAAGCTTGTTATGACATAATGTCACACAAATGTCTGATAGGATAAATTGACGACATTTTATGTAAAAGGTCAAAGGTCAACTTCAGCTGTGACATCATAATGTTTTCTTGACAAAGGCAGACACATAGAACCGTAGAACAGTAATTCTAACATATCTTTATTTTAACATTAACACTAGCAATCTAAAAGTGAACATATCTTAAATAAGAATTTATCTCTTTTTGTCGCCGGCATCGAGCATCAGCTCAGCTTTCACCTGCCGAGGCTCCATAACCAACCAGGAGATGTTGCAGCAAACAGGCTTCCTATCACAAACACATTTATTTCCCTCCTCGGTCGCTCCTCCCGTGTCAAAACTTTCCTCATTTCTCATTTTGTACATCTCTCATAGACGTCCTGTCTGGCCTTTATTGGGACAGTACATTTTCCCTCTCCTCTTAAATCCATAGAGCACATCCTCTTCTGTTACCATCACACACAGGCTGATAATAACAGACTGTCTACTCTACATTTTTCTCTGCAATTGGATGCTGAGTATGTCTAAACTCAGATGTCTCCAGCCCTGTTCTGTTTGCGTGTCCATGTTGTGCCTGTGTGTCCCGATAAGGACACGACACAACCCCACAAAGGCTCTCCAACAAGGCCTGATGGACGCGTTCCAAACCAGGAGAAATAGCATGTTCCTCGGTCACACGCAGATCATAACCTTTATAGTCCTTTTACATAACTTCTTGAGGGTTTCTTCTGTCCGCAACCACACAGCAGGTTAAACATGGCTTTAGCAGGAAAGGAGCTTTACGTTACAGATTCCAGGGGTGGAAAGCGGCTCTTTGCTTCCAGACAGAAGACACGTAAAGCTGATTTGTGGTGAAGCCTTTCTGGCCTCATCTGCTTCCACTCCATGTTAGCCAGGGTACGATGACATGGCCAATCAGTCTGTGGATATGTTGTGCTGGTTCAAGGCCAAATCACGTCAAGTGTGCGATTGAACCACGCGGGGTTCTCACAGTCCAAAGAGGACGCTCTTAACATGATTTACCTGGGAAACACAGAGTTCATCACATGCAGGCGGCTTCCTGCCTTTTACACCTCATCAACAAACAACCAGAACATCATTATCACTCCATCCCTCACACCTTCTCTCCAGACTGATGAACCAGCGTTGCTTCCCTGGTAAATCATGTGAAGAGAGGCCTTTTCTTGCATGTATTCTTCAATTCGTTGCACGTGTCAACAGAAGTCTCAGCCCGGACCGCTCCGAGGTATATGAATGGTATGGCTCCATGGGTGTCGGTCTGACCGACCCCGGGCTGACGTTGAGGCGGGAGAAAGCAGCGACAGAGCAGGCAGAGCATTCCACTGTGGATTAATGGCTAAGACCTAAATTCCACCCTCCACATCCTAAAAGAGCAGGTTTCCGTTCCACACAGAAAGCCACACCGCTGTGAAGGCATGAGCGTGGGTGTACGATCTGTATATACGGAGCAGCTTTTTTGAGTGTAGATAAAAAACTTGTGAGAAACAAAGGAGAAGAAACCTGCTGTGACTGCGAGTGCTTCGTTTACTGGGTCACATGAGGATGAGGTGTCGGAGCGGACGTGAAGGTCAGACAAACTTGGCAGCTTGTCTGGCCTTCATTTACTGGCTGTAGTCGGTATGAAGGTCCAGGCCTGCTTGTATGAAGAGAATCACATCCGACTGATGCTCATGTGAAATAAAACACCTTTCTGATGCTAACAACCATCCCGCCACTGTAGCTTAGACGGAGATTACAAATGAATGCGCCACATTTTCCCGCCTACTAAGGTGTTAGGAAGCCCAGCGGGCCGAGCAATGAAAAAGTAGATCTGATGGTTTTAAAACCACAGCGATCTCCATTCCTGTTGGATTGTGGGATCAGACCCTTAATTACGAGATGTTCCCGTTTCTTGTGATCATATGTCGCAGATTGAAAGCTCGTGCAAGTCGAACACGGCAGTCCAAATCTTTTTAAAGACAATGTAACCGGAGCTGCTGCCGTGTAGGCTCAGTCAAGGCTTTGCTCAGCTCTCCATTACAGATCCACGGCCGGGAGCCTTATATGAGAGAATCAAAACGAGCCTGCACACTATCACAGAAATAGAGAAGAAGCAGTGATGCATGACAGCGAAACATCTTTGATTTACACCAAAAGATATCGGTGGTTTGAGTAGTTAACAAGGAAGCCATTGCAGTGGCACTCTTGAATCAGCCCCCCCCCCCCCAAACAAAAGACTTAACAAAACACTGACACATTCAGCCATTAAACTCATTTAAAAAGCAGACATCACCTGCCTCCTTTATTCCAACTCCTCCAGGAAGTAGGCCACTTTGTAACTGATGCCAGTGCACATTCAAAGGGTCTCTGGCCGCCTGCCTGCCAGTTCAAATACCTCCAGGGCCAACTAGGCTGTCATGTTTTGGGGGCGTGTTTATATTCAGATTCACAGAGGTGCGAAGTTTGTGGTTGTTTGATAGAAGTTAGGGAGCTCGTTCCAAAAGTCAACCTCGTAAACCTAACGTGGACTGAATTCAGCTCACCGGGGGGGCGAACACGGTGGTAAAGAGATTAACGTGCTGATGTCATGGATGCCTCAGCCGCCTCTTCTCCACGGTGCTTTTGTGTAATCCTTTTGTCTTTTAACACGGTATGAAGTCTTTGTGCTTCTGTTTCCTTCGGTCTTACTTCTTATTGTTGATCTTATCAACGCGGCAGGTAACAGCTCCGTCCGGCTGTTGAGGAATAGCAGCCACGGTTCTCCCCGTTTGTAGGTCAACCATTGAAACACACCGAGCATGCACATGACAAAATACACATTCTGTGGTTGGGCAAAAGAAACCTTCAGAAGTGAGTCAGCAAAAGGCGGCTTGGTGCAGCCCACCGCTCGGGCCTCAATAGCCTTCCTGTGCGAGTGAACTGTAACCTGGTGATGTGGCACCGAGGCTCACCAAGCCTGTAATGGAAATAGTTCCAGCCGCCGTCTGCGGTCTGGCGTTACGCAACTATTTGTTCAGCCACTGTTGCAGAGCAGGTCCTGTACGGGCTAGCGGCCCAGCCGGCAGCGAGGCCTGCAGCTGAACTGGAGGAACACAGCAAAAAGCTTCACATTTCAGACCGGAGTCCCGAAGCCACCACAGCTCAGACGCTGTCGGCTTCCGCAGGGCTCCTGATGTCTTACAGTTCATCCTCTTAGCATGAGTAAGGATCGAAATACAAGTCAGCATTTCACAGCTGGAAAATACTTCTTATAAATTTGATCTAGCGCAGCTGCTGTCTCTAAAACACGAGGAAGATGAGGCCCGATCTGCAGCGAGGGAAGAATAGTTTTATTAAACTGCTGCCTTTCCACTTATTATAACCTCATTTGGAAACAAGGATCTGCTGCTAAACATGAACACATTTGTCCTTTTTGTTCGCGCGCTGCCGGGCAACAGCACTGAGCTGGTGATGGGTGACACACTGTGCTGTACAAACAGCTGCAACAGTTCAGTGCGGAGCGACAGGGCCAAGTTGTGCGAAGCGACTGTCTTTGTCAAACAATGAACAGATGGGGAGTCGGCCGGCACTGTGTTTGCTGAGCGGCCTTGGTCCATCGCACTGTACATCAAGTCCAGTTTAGCAGGTTATTTAACCTGAAAAACGGACATTGGCAGACGAGCATGTTAGACTTGTTGATACAGATTATTACTTGCTTAGTTTGCATTCAGCTCAAAGAACTGCCGTCCCTGAGTACAACATCGATCAAATCCTAACCGATGTGTCTCTCCTCTTCAGGCTGGACCTCCTCAACAAGCTCGATGACCAGAGAGAGGGTGCAGCCTCTCCTTCAGGAGGTCAGATTGACGTCGCCGTGCCCTCTGCGGCCCCGAGTCCGTCCCTTAGATGGCCCGGTATCCTCAGACTCAGACGCCCGCCGGCCTCAAAGATGAGAAGAACCTCTCCCAGCCTGGACTGGGCACGCCCCACTGAGGGTTCAGAGATCGAGCGGAGGGTGCTGAGAGCTCGTCGTCACGCCCACCCTGGATCGCGAGGGGGTCACCACTACCCCCATCATGCCCAGCTGATGAGAGTCGGTTGCGTCCTGGGAACCTGCCAAGTGCAGAACCTCAGTCACAGACTCTATCAGCTTATAGGCCAGAGCGGCAGAGAAGACTCGTCCCCCATCAACCCCAGGAGTCCTCATAGTTACGGATGAGTTAGTGGACACCTCCAAACCCCCCCAGCAAGTCTTTATATATCTCCAGTTATTTATCTCTTAATGTATTAGTCTTTGTATTAGAAGTTGTGTAGTCCATGACGTTCCTTTATCTCAATTATACTCCTGTTGAATGACTACTGTGCCTCTTGACTTTCTGTGCTGACGACGGGATTCTAGGAAAAGATTCAGATTCAAGCTCATGAGTTTGACTTGTCTCAACACCCGAGACGTTCGCCCCTCGGAAGACTGACAGGTCAGCTCGAGCTCACGGCCTCCGTTTGATATCTTAATCCTGTTAATGTAAGAATGAAGGCTGGTCTTCAACACCGACTCCAACTGACTTTGCCATTGGTGGTTATCCTGCGGCTCCTTGATCAAACACGTAAGCCCTTGATGTGGATTTCAAATTGCACTCGGTGCCAGAACCCTGTCGGATCCGATGCATCCACACACCTTCTGATTCGACCTCTTTAACTCCTTTTTCTTTTTACCCCTTTTTTCTCCCTGATTTCCCGCCTCACGTTTGCAACTCCTGGGTCATTTTAACTGCATAGTCGAGTACATACATGAACACTGGCCTCCCTGGAACCGTTCACACGTTGATATTAAACTGGGCTGCTTCTTTTTTTGGTCCATGATTGTCATTCGTTACGGACTTTTACAACTTCAGTTTACATTAGAAACCAGCTGCAGCTCTCACACCAGATTTTAAGAGCGTTCTCACTGAGGATTTAACCACATCGACTGCACGACTAAAATAAGAAGAGGAACCTTGTGAGGAAACTAAGCAGACCATGAGTTTGTAAAGGATCAGTTTCAATGCTGCATGAAAGCAGCCGGCAGGCCGACACAGTAGGTGGCAAAGTAAACCTCGGAGCCACGGATCAGCGCCCCGCTGCATCGCTGCAGGCATTGTCCCTCCTCAGAGGGCGAGCATGAAATATTAGTCCTTTCACGTGATTCACAAGTTCTCCCTGCGAGTCAGAACTCTGGGTTGACGGCAGTTTAATAAACGTGATCTACAGTAATCACCTCAGGCCGCAGCAGGGGAGGGGGCCCTGAGCCTCCCAGGGGCCGCACACCCAACACACACACATCACGGTACAGGGCGGGGTCACGTGGCTGCCACACATTCACACAGGCTCTTAAAGGGTCAGTTCAACTAAATTACAATGAAAAAGGAAAGAGATGCTGCTGCGGACTGTAAGGAAAAAATATATCCTAAGACTTGCTTTTATTTTGAAGGAACTAAGGCAAATAAGACCCGAACTAACAGGGACTAGAGATCCTTTAAGTTTAACAATAACAGCACTAACCTGATTATTCATAGCAAGGAGCCATGAGGCAAAGTGAACTGAGGGATCTTTGGAAAACCTGTTTCCAAGCAGCAGAACTGGTCTCATGGTCTCATCCGGCTCAAGGTTGCTTTTTGTTTGCAAATCCACTGGCGAAGTCCAACAGTCCAGTTCTGTAATCAGATTGAATGTGAAAGAGGTCAACTATTACTGTTCCAATCTCCTCAAGACACATCATTATATGTGTGTATGCAGGCAGCAACGGCCCCCTTGTAGTCTAAAAGTGACACTGCTACATTGTGTGTTTCTGATGAGAGACCACAGAGACCAAAATTGTAGGTTCTTCTGTCCTCCTGCCGTCTCTGACCCGGCGGGCGGACGATGGAGCGACAACAAGCTCGCTACAACTCGACCAACGTTACGAAACATGCAAACATCCTTCACAGAGGCGTAATTGTGTTTTATCATGTAGATATAAACTTTCATTCCTGATCTCAACGCACCGGAAAAGCTGTTCAAATCTTCATTTAAACCCACGTTTTACTCGTAGAATATTACTCTTTCAATCGCAGGATGTTTCAGCCTTTGTTGTTCAGTTCTTTTGCATTTTAGTTTCACTGGCATGATCATGAGGTACTCCGAAGAAAAACTCACCAAATACCTGGCGATACTTGACAAATGATTTGAACACCGTGTGACTTCATCTTTCAATCATGTGCTCTTTTATATCTAAATGTGTCTCTATTCCTTTGTGTCTTCTCTTCCCTCCGTTGTTCTGTCTGTGTGTTCGGTCTCTCCATCCGGCCTCCGTCTCTGTAATAATCGGGAGTCACAGGGCACCAATCAGTGGTTCATTAGTCTCGTCTGTTCAAAGGTTTGAGGTGAAACATGCCATTCTCTCCCTCTGCTGTAACGGAGCTCATCAGTGTCTCCTGACGGATCATTAAAAGGCTTCTCAAACGCTGGAAACCCTGGTGGATCTACTTTATGAAACGTACTGTGTGTGTGTGTGTGGACGGCCTATCAGGGCACTTATCTCCTGTGTTTGATCTGTGCCCTGGACCATTGTGCTCCCAGTGTTTTCTGTGCAGTACGTGTTTGTGACATCAGACGTTGCGTCATGCGGAGTTGTGCGAGCAAACTGTGCACGACCGCTAACACCTCCCATACGTGTCGGGAGAAACATCCAGAGCGTTCAAGGCTCTCTTTTGCAAACACACGCAGGAATGGGAGCAGCGTCGGTGTGTAAATCATTTTGTTAGTTTTGTAAGATACAGTCTCGCTCTCCATTAGAAAGTCACATGATCTCCTTTAGGGTCACAGGAAAGCACTTTAACACGGACACGTGTGTCTGTGGTTTCTCACAACTTGAATTTCCCTCATTGTAATGAACTCGGACGAGGTTCCTCTTGTAAATGTTGCATTTGAGATTGTCTACGAATGTGTTTGAAGATGTCAGTGCACTCCCTGTGACGTCAGGATGACTGTGAATAATATAGATGTACTCAGACAAACTATTTAAAAAAAGCGACATGTATTTAAGTTATCTTTGTATGTTGATATCTGTATGTCACCAAAGACTATTTATCACCTCTTTTCCACTGCGTTTGAAACATGATCTCATGGTAGGAAAGGAAAGAAGTCCTAAATGTAGTTCCTGCCACTGTTTGATGATGTCCTTCATTCTGTACAATAAAGAACTACCTTGTAGTCGGATGTAAAGTGTGTGATTCAACAATGTGTGTCTGTATTTGTGTGTGTGTGAAATCCCGGACAGAGTGACATAATCGTTTTAAAAGTGTTTCCACCTTCATGTCACTGTGCCTTTGACCAGGGTGGCAGTCAAACATTAAAAGAAGGGCCAAATGTTACGTTACGGGGTCAGATGGGGAGGAAACTTCATCAGCTGACTGCAGCCACGTTAGCGGTGAAGGTCGTATGACTGGACAGAGTTAATGAGTGACGGGGGGGTGTGTGTGTGTGTGTGTGTGTGTGTGTGTGTGTGTGTGTGTGTGTGTCATTCAACTACAGCATCCAGGAGAGGAGATGGAGTAAGGAAGGTTTTTTTTAGAAACTGCACCAAAAGCAGATTAATGTTGAACTAATTCATCCGGAAACAGGGACAGTTAGTTGAGTTAACCGTTGATCCTGGATGTTACACACACCCCCTTTAAAGGTGGTGTTAGGTGGCCGGGAGCAGCTGAACCTTCATCACATACATCATCATCTGATGTCAGATACATGAAGGGGATGAACGTCACTCAATCAAAGATGCTCGCTCAATTGCTGGGTGTGATGATGTTGGTGGCCAAGTCTCCCAGATGCACTTGTTGGCACGGCAACTGTGAAAGTCTACTAATGAAGCCGTTCAGTGACCTCTCATACGTCTCCATATAACTCTTATATTGCACTTAATTACATGATACTTCACTAGCTTCAGGATTTATCCTGTAATTGAGTATTTCGGTTCACAGCCGGGTGACCGCAGTAAAACGTTGAAAATTGCTGCAAAACCACTGATACATATAATCTCAGTGCTTGTGAAGAGATGGCGTGTCGTTGTGAGACGGAGCGCGACCTGCGGACATGAACTTCATACACAACTCATGATATTCCATGACAGCACGACAGTTACGTTCTGGCTGGGTTTAGATATGAGTTGTTTAGGGTTTGGACAACGTGGTGGTGGGCGACATGTCATGTCATGTCAGGTAACTTGACCGTCCGCAGGCAGACAGACTAATCTGTTCCAACCTGCCAGAGTTCTCCGAACCGCCTGGTTGATAGTTCCTGCTGCTGTAGATGTTTAATCTGTCGCTGCACACTGACCTTGATGACACACACACTGACTCTCCAGATAAAACAACACCAGCCACATGATAGGAAATTAGATTTAATGCTCCTCTTGGATTTTGACAAACCTAAACTTCGGGGTTATTCGTCATCTTGCCACTCTTGGCTGCTCTGTTTTATTTTTCAAAGCGTCCTTGTACAAATTCTAAAGACACTTTTCTTTTCAGTGTTTCCATTTGGCCCCTGTGCCTCTCCGTTATCACCTTCCTCGTATCTCTATTCAAATAAGAAAAACCAGATGTCCAGTACGAGTTCCGTCATGTCGTCCTGCCTGCAGCTGATGTGTGTCGGCCAGCAGAATCCGTCTCACTAACCAGGAAGGGACGTCTTCTCATATCTACAATTTAGGAGTTTAGCTGTCCCTGAATGTCCCGGCGTGACTAACCACGAGCGGCTTGGTAATATTATATTACAGGCTCCAAGTGACAGAGAGCCACGACGAGAGTCCAGAACACATGATCACACTGGAAACCACTGAGGGAGCCGGTGGTCAGGCCAAGTGACCACAGATGGACAACTTGTTGCAGTGATGTGTGACCCAGTGGAAACTCAAAGGTCTGCTTCTCTCCGCCTGATGGAAAACATGTCACATGCAGCCGACCCGCACAGACAGGAGAAGCTGGAGAATCTCTTCTGTAGAGGATATAATCTCAGATTGATCTCAGAGAGAGGGAGGTCGGAGCTCTCCAAGCCCTCCTCAGCATGGCTCCTCCAAGGTTGTCTTCTCTTCTTTCATACACTAATGGCTTCATGTCATGTCGGAATGTGTCCGTCCTGTGTCGGAGCCCGGCCGAGACTCGTTACACAAACATCTGTTTGCTCTGATTAACTCAAGGAAAGAAACAAACTTGATATCAGTCCAATCAACTCAAAGCTGAGCTGGTTGTACTGTCAAACCCAGTTAGAGCATCTTACCTTTACTGAGTCCGACAGACAGACGGCGTTAGAACATAGTTGAAGATTATCAAAGTGGGTTCAAACTTTGAATGCTAAGATCTTATTATTGGTGTAAAGTAAAAGACAACAACTACCAACTCTTGGTGAGGAACTTTGCACCGTTGGCTTCAGGTCCGTGTGAGTTCGGTAAACAGACGGAAGGCAGACGCAGTCGTCACCTGTCTCACCTGTCCGCCGACGCCTCTGGATCCACACTGACCCCCCTTCACTGTCATAACATTTGCATTCCAACACACAACACAAGTCAGGGCCGACCTTTCTGTAAGTACAGCAAAGTCCATGTCCAACACAGCCAGGCACGTCCCCGGGACTGAACCACCCACTGAACATCACGTACATGTGGATCTACATCAGCTGTTATTGGACCGCAGCAGAGTCACTATTCAAGGATGGAAACTGCAGACGTCTGTCAGATATACCTGACCTGCAACCAATATATGAGTTGTGTGTGGTATTGAGGTTTATTTAACTTGGATAACAGACGTTTACTACGTGTCGAACCTGATGTTCCTCTTGTGTCCTGCTGTTCCTCCCCGACAGCAGGAGGCTTGTATGATCATATACAGGACTGCTGTTGTCATTTTTAATTTACTTTAAATCTACACGGAGGAAGAGGACAGGCTGTAATAAGACTCCACCGCAGGAGGCAGATACATTTCGGCCAAGATTAACTTCTGGTGAAACATCACTGACTGTTTTCAATTTGGATCGGTGGGTGGAATTATGGGACTCGTCACAGATTCCTGCTGAGGGAATGTTTGAGAACGCTCATGTTGGGGAAAACCTGACAAGGCACTGCGATCCTCAGACAGCCTCCATGTTCTGAGGAACCTCACACCCCTGCAGCTGCACGTACACAGACTGGAATACTGCGGCGTATGTTTAGACATTCTGTAGTTCACGAGATTTCCCCAGCACAGGGCCGTCCTGTCACGCTGCTGTCTGAACTCGTAAAAACACAGTATTACCTCACAGATAAGAGGAGGAAGGGTTTTATTTGGTGGCACATGTGGCTGCACTGGGACCAGCAGCACGAGCAGCTGATACAGTAAGAGATCCTCTTCACCAGAGATGATGCATGTCAAGCTGAATGAATGAAATGGTTCAGACTTCCCGTCGCCTCCGTCGTCGCCTCCCCGCCGATCCTCTGGACTTGTTGAGACGGTTTGTGGACACTGTTTGTATGAATTCCTCCGTCGTTCTGTTTATTCTCTCAGAAAATGAGTCATCAGCGCTGCAGTGAAGCCAGACCGATGATTCAACATGTGTTGCCAGATTTCAGATACATTTCTAGTGTCAGAATGTTTAAATGTAAAGAATCTGTCAGTGGTCGGCCGAGACAATGCGTTTTATTTGGATCTGCTTAATTCACTGACTGATTTGTTTAATCGTCGAGCACCGTTTGACAAACATTCACTCCAACGAGGACCAGTGAGCCGATCAGCATCTCGGGCAGGACTCACACCTTTGTCAGGCGTCATCAAGCTGTGCAGCACGTTTTCTTTACATCACCCGACGTCGTAGATTGTTTATACTTCGCTTATAAAACCATTCGGTTGGCACGGCAACACGTCTCTTTCAACTCCCCACAGTTTGTTGAAATTTCAATGAGGTTTATGGACAATATAAAATCAATAAAGGGTTTATGGTGTGTGTGTGTGTGTGTGTGTGTTTGCTTGCGTGTGTGTGTGATATCATAGCAGAGTCAAACTAATCTGTGATGTCAACCCATCTGCAGTCTGCATAAAGCAAAGATAAAAGGACTCCACACCATGCCACACACACACACACACACACACACACACACACACACACACACACACACACACACTGCTCCTCCTGTCCTGTCCGGTCCTGTCTGCCAGCTCCGAGCAGCATACGTGCAGTCTCACACTCGGCCTCCTCGCAGGCCGCAGCCTTTTTCCCACACCGGCTATTAAAACTCAGAAGTCATTTTTATCCTCACGTCTTGTAAAATTCCTTCAGTGCAAACCGGCTGATTCTCAACTTTTCTTCTTCACTCATCTTCACGTACATTTAACTTCCTGTTGAATGTTCGTTCTTCACTGTGAACTGCTGCACTCACAGTGCAGGAGACCTGCAGGCCTCCGTGGTGGGACAGTTCCCAGGTCGGACCCCCCCGGGCAGCAGTCATGGTGGTGCGGTTACTGTAACAGTCACTGTATCACCCAAACAGACAGTGAGTATTCCAGTGAGTACAAAGGTATATTGCAACAAGTAGTGCAGCTTAGAAACAATGATCAGTTCTATCAACAGGTCGGCAGTCGAGTATTTAAATATTTGCTGACTAATGAATAATCCCCTGACGGTGTGGAGGACCGTCAGGCATCCTGCCAAACTGGTGTGTAGACATCCAACAACATCACAACAACCTGAACTTGAACTTTGACGGCTGGATGACGTGAAACACAACACGCCACCGCCTCTGATGCACTCACAGGCAGCTCCACACATAAACACCGTCATCGGGTTACAGGAGGTGACGGCTTCACCCAGAGCTGATACCTGCGGCCTGCAGTCGGATGGACGGCTGCTCAAACCAGCTCCACCATGATTACTGCAACACTCCAGTAATCCCTCTCAGCATGTTCATACAATTTGTAGGTCAGATGAATGAATTCACACACTCCTGACGTTTGAGATAAGTATTTAAATATGATATTTCTCAGTAGAGTTACAGGTGGAAAAGGAGTAGATCAGCAGAACAGCGATCCACATCATGAAGGGAGACCGAACCCTCGTTATAATCATCAGACACCAACACCTGGCCGTTTCCTCTTTCACTGGAACGTCACCGTCAAATCTTGAGGTGATCTTCAGTGTGTCGGACGGTCAGTGAACACAACCAGACAGGTGGAGCACGGACAGGGATCCTCTTCAGAGAGGAAATTAAATAAATAAATACAAATAAGACAAGCGATCAGGCCGTCCATCTACACCATCTCCTCCTAGTGAGGGACCTCACACCTCCCACTGCCCCGACAGACCACGTTAGTCACCGTGGGAGTCTGAAGCTTGTGTGTGTTTGTTCCCTGTAAGCAGCTTTGATTACTGCATACAATGAATATTACCGACTGTACAAACTCGTCGTACTCAGAGGCTCTGTGGTAGTTTTTGCCTGAAGGCCCCAAAGTTGTCGTGGACTATCTGTTGAGGTTGACGTCTGTCTGCAGACTGTAAATAACATAAAACAAAATCATTCTGACTATACTCTGACTTGTAATATGGAGAAGGGCATCTTTTTCATTCCCTCTGAACGAGGTGACGAGGAACCTTCCTGAGTCTTTACAGAACCAGATACGAGCTCGGAATTCCATCGACGTCATGGCAGCGGCGAAAATACCGATGAGAAAGTTGTCGGAGGAAGCTAAGAATAGAGACGGAGAGAGGCGAGCTCTTACCTGCTGCTCGTCACTCAGACAGCTGTTAGCAACTGCCTTTTATCACATCTTGTGTCAGTTCAGATCGAGAGGCAGCGATCGCCGCGGCTGGTCTGACGGTCATACAAACATCATGTTACAAGTAGTGCGGTACTCCCCTTAAACTGCACCAGCGTCTAATTTGTACCATAATTGTCTGTGGACTTCACAACCTGTCAATTTCTTTAAGCAATGGGAGGCAAGCCGGATTTGAATGCATCATTTGAACCAAACGTAGTTATTGATTTCAAAGACAGTTTCAAGACTGCTAACTCAGTTACTTCACCATGAATGGACTGACACCTACACCTGACAAGGAAGTAGGATAAATGCTTTCAAACATATGAAGCATCACAAAGAGGAAGGAAGGTTGTTTTAGTTTGGGATCATAATGTTCTTTCCTTTACGAGCAAATTCAATAATTAATTCATCTATTTCAAATATTTCTTGTGTGAAAATGATATTGTTTGTTGTGGAAAAACAGGGGAGTCGTCCTTTAACCTGCAGCTTATGAAGAACACTTGTTTTACAAGCAGGCTTCAGATCATTTGTTGTTTCCAGGACGATCACGCCCTCGTGTGGCCGTGTTGGAGGACCTGAGCTCGTGCCGACAGCGGGCAGACCTCCTCCAAGTAACTAACCAACCCAGAGAGGAGAGAAGCTGTCAAGGACTGACACCGTCTGGCACTGGAGTGCAAATACATCATCACTTCTGGATTCATGGTGGGATACTTTCATACTGCAGTTTCAGGTTGTATTTACTTCAAATCACACTGAGTTTTTAGCAGACTAACTTTCATGTTAATACGTAATTTGGGACGCAATATATGAAGGTCCTTGTTAAACCAGCCGTGAGACGGAGGAGAGAAACAATCTGTCAGATGCAGTGATTGACAGCACAGACGAGCAGAGGAAGATGAGCAGAGGAAGACAGTGTGTACCTGTGTGTGACCTCCCTCTTTATTCTATGCTGATTCTCTTGCATCAGTTTTGATACTCAATGAAACATTGTCATTATAAAGACCTTTTCTCTAACTCAACCTCAGTGTACAAAGATGAGACACTATTGAACTATCACTTTGAACACATTCCTATAATCTCTTTACTAATCACCAACATACAGAATTCTTTTGACAACATATCAGTCAGATTCTCTGTGATCTCTAACAATATTGTCTTTTTCATCCAGATGTTCTACACGTCCCCCTGAGGATCAGACATGGTATGTTCCAAATCCTTCAGCGGTGACTCTCCGGTCGTGTCAAGGAGAACTTCTTGGACGGGTCTGGGATGAACCACTTCTCCCAGCGGTCCAGGTGAACAGCCGGGTGATTCCACGGTTTGAACGGGCCGTTCCAGTGCAGCAGGTGCGCCTCCTGGAGGAAGCTCTCTGAATAGCGAGCATCTGGACTCCAGCCTTGAGACACACACACACACACACACACACACACACACACACACACACACACACACACACACACACACACACACACACACACACACACACACACACACACACGGAAAGCTCTAAACTTCCACCTTAGATCAGTTTTCAGACTCCACCCAGGAGTCTGTCTATAACATACCAAGAAATCCTCCTCTTGTCTAATCTAAAGGATTAATTCACTGTTCTTCTGACACTTCATTGTCCTAAAATAAAACATGAGGACGAGCGATGATCTTACCGAGGTGTCTGACGTGCCACAGAGGATCCAGTGTTGTGTATTTGTCATGAAAGACTATGAGCATGGGTGGAGTCGCTACGCCTCCCGCCATGGCACTGCTGTATATGTTCAGCCTGTTAGACGAAGAGGAAGAGGAGACTAAGAGGTCTTTAAATGGGTAAATGCTTCACAACTCTTGAAATGAATAATCCAACAGTGCAGAACTCCACAAAGGTCCATGAAAATATCCAAATCTGCCCCAAAATATAACGTGTTCTTCTTCGGCCTGTAACTTCCAGACCTCCACAAGTTTTAAGACAGTCTGGTAGTTGTTATGTAAGAACACAGTGAGAGCGCCGACGTCTGCCAGTGCCAAGAGAACATCCACATCTGCCCCCAAATGTTGGAACTCCACATGGAACTGTCACTTTGTGTACCTAAAGTTTTCCTCCATCCATCTCTCGAGCTGTTTGGTGATCTTCTGCTTCTTCCACTCTCTGATATCTGCCACAAACACGCCGGGGTTGAAGGAGCAGTCGTTGGGATTGATGCCCAAGTCTTTCACTTCCTTCTTCCTGTAGTCCAGGAAACCCATGTAGGTTGTCTAAGGACAAACTCAGAGGAGAGGGCGTCATAATTCAGCTGCTACTTCTGAATATACTTTACTTTTTCTGGTTTAGTTGTTTCTCATTGTTACACAAAGACATGTCGTGAAACACACAGATATCCACCTGCATGCCGATGCTGCGCACCATCTCGTGTGTGGAGGGCAGGTCACAGTCCGTGGCGAAGGCAGCAGCGTGTCCTGGCTTCAGTTTGATGTTGAACAGATCCCTGATGTCACCTGGAGAGCAGGAAAATCAATGGACAAGGAACTTTGATGCAACTTGTAAATCTTCAGCATTCCATAGTTTCCATAATAGACAATGCAAAAGGCTTCACTGTGCTATTAATGTTCCATTTCCAGGACTCTGTATGTTCAGTACGTTAATTGAAGGTTACGAGTTGTTTACAAAAGGGACATTTTGATGAGCCGTCCGTCTCTAAAAGTTTTACCTTGAATTACTAAAAATCAAACCTTTCCACACTGCACTACTATTCTTTAATATAATCCCTCAGACCATGCACGTACCCTGCACGATGACATCATCATCCAGGTAAATCACCCTCCTGTGGTTGACGTCAAACAGCGGAAGGTAAAATCGCACAAAGTTCAGCTGCAAAACAGAAGATTGAAAACTTTATTTCACCTCTGTGAAAGCAACTTCCGGTCGAGACAGTGCATGTATCTAATGTTTGTATCATTGCATGAATGGAGGCAAAGTCAGAACTCACTGGATGTAACAGATCAGGTCTGGCGGAGTCTGGCTTCACCTTCCCTCGTAGAACCATGGGGTTGAATTCCAGTATTTTATACTTGATGCCCTTCAGCTTCGTCTTCTCTATGTAACGTCTGGGAGGGTGCAATGAAAATGAGATTAGCCTTTAAGGTAAAGGTAAAGACAACAGTCGTCAAGATATCTGCCATCAGTCAGGTGTTGTCGGGCAGAATTAGAGGACCTTTACCCTTCCAAACGCTAACCTGTCCACCACATCTCCCCTCTGAACTTATAAGGGCACAAGTTGTCCCTCAAGCTAAAATATATACATATATAGAATCTGTTTTTTATTAACAACGTTCCAAACCTGGTCAGTTTAACTGCATCATGAAGCGTAACGATATAGAAAAACACACTGGCATCTGTGTTGCTATAAACACTGTTGATGGTTGCCATGGTTGCGCCCAAACGGTTCTCGGACGCACAGACGATGACAGGGATGACATTGTCCGCCTCCGGCGCTCTCGCTGCCGGAGCTTGCGCCGCACTGTCGAGGTTCCTCCAGTGATCTGAGAGGAGGAGAGAAGTTGTTTCATCTTGTACGCAGGTTTACTCCCGTGAGTGCTTCCAGGTGTGCTCGGGGAATAAGACACAATGAAGCATCTTTGATGTACCTGAGAGTTTGTGCCGAGTGGAGGCTCCGAGCAGTGTGCTGTGCAGGAGGAGACACACCATCAGCACCAGCAGCAGGAGGAGGACCCGATTAACTGCAACACAGGCAGCCGGTCAGTCAGTGAGCGCATGTACACATCAGATTTACACAGGTCTGTCAGCTGAATGTGGATTATAACAGGACCACACACAGTTTTTCTTGACTGGAGGTGAGGATACAGCTGGCCTGGCTCTGCCTCTCTCACATCAATTCACAGTCATTGCAGACGTCAACGACGACGTGTGACGAGCGTGTCCAGCTGCCCCTGATATGATATCAGGGCAAGAGTCCCGCCTTTCTCACGAGCTTGCTGTGATATTTCTACCATTCCAAATGACTCAACAACAACGAATTGATGGAGTTTGGGGAGGACTGAAATCCAGTAGCTCCAACACAAGCAGCCATCTACATAATCAGGAGTTACCTCGAGTGTATTGCCTATTAACGCAAAAGTGCTGATTGTGCTTGTGTGACGAATTTTACGCCCTTCGGCCTTAAAATTTGAGGATGCTTATTGTATATACATTATATATATACATTATTGTACATTTTAAAAAGATCAATTCTGCTGATAATTTCTTACTTTTCATTAAAAGAAAAATATAAACAATTAGGGGTCAGTGCCCTAGCGCCCTCTATAGGCCAGTCGCCACTGGTACACAGGCTGTTGACTCAATAACAGGTAAAAGTTAGCTGGGAACGTCTGATACAGCACAATAGTTGGGTTTGTTTTAAATTATTTGCAACATTTATAATTAAAGTTATTAACAGAGAGTTTTGGGCTTTTTAGTCATAATGTAGGTTTTAGCTACATATGATATGAAGATCAGTTTTCTTCAAGTCACCAGGCTAAGTGGAAACTCCACTGACACCACCATGAAAAAAGCCCCTTGAAACTAACAACTCTGAAGTCCTGCAGACCTTCTGGAAATGCTAATGAGCTTAGCAGCGGTTGAATGTGGTCGAATGAACCCCCGTCTGCCCCCTCACCCTCAGAAAATATTACTAACCCCACGTCCACTTGTAGCTCAGGTTATATTACCCCCTGTGACCTTTTGATCTACAGAAATTAACTAGGGGTGATAAACAAAAACGTGCACGCCCAACGTGCACGTGCAAACATACCAGCTGTACTACCGACAGGCAGGCAGTTCCCCCCCGATTCAAGGCTTCATCCTCAGCGATGTAACACAGAAACACAAGAGGTCTTCTCATTTATCTCAGCATGAAACCTCATTTCCAAAGATGTCAAATAAGTCATGTCATAACATAATTCATTATGTTTGTTTTATCTCAGCATAAACTGAGCTGATTTCACTGGAATGTTTGTTCACCTCACAAAGTAGCACAAACACACGTTGTCCTTCATCAATTAAACGTATCTGGGTGTTGACTGCTCTCACCAGATGTCGGTCAGACAGACCAGACATAGAGGAGCAGTGAATCCCCATCTGCAACCACTTGAAGGCCACTTTCAACATTCTGGCAGCTCATCCAGGTGCCAACGATTGATTCCATCAGCTATCAGACCCAGCTGTCCTGTCAGTGCACAATACTGCCTGAAATACTCTGCTCTTCCCGTCCCAGATCAAGAATCACACTTCATAAAAGTTCTGAACATGTTAAAGATTATGTTTAATGTTTGCTTGCTGCTCAAAGCCTAATGAGTCCGAGGTCGGTAGAATTATCTCAGGGAGCAGAAGTCGTCATTTTAAATTCAAACCAGATTGTGTTGACACGTTTAAAGCAGGAATATTTCTTTGTAATTGTAAGTATTTGTCTGACATCCCAACTGCTTCTTGCCCACCAGGTAGTCATAAAGTTTAACTACTGCCTGACATCTGGTAACCTCATTATACCGACCAGCACGCAGGCACGCACACAAAGTACTTCTTCTCTTAGCATTAAACTTCAGGAAACAAGGGAGACTGTTCTGGTAACTGCTGCCAGTCTACAATTTGTCTCATGTGAATATAAATTTTAAAACTAGATATTATAATCAAAATACATTAATCCCACTTACTTTTTTTTAAAAGAGCCATAGTTCATGTTTGGCCTCCAGCAACATCTGCAACAAAAAGAAGAAATTACAAAAAGGTTGAATATTTCTTGTCTTTCGGGGAAGACGGTCTGTCTGTCAACATGTCTGAAGGAGACTTTGATATCCGTCTGACTTGTTGTATAATTGGAAGAGGAAGCTATGTGAGACCCATTAATTCATTGTTGGATTTACTATTTTCACAAGATTTACTGACAATAACAAGAGAAACAAGACTGATGTCAAACTGATCCGTGTACTTTCTGAACCTTCTTTTAAATTGCTGCTCATTTCAATGACTGCTTCCTCCTCCTCCTCCTCCTCCTCCTCCTCCTGCATCGCAGAGAAAACCATCTGGTCAACATTGTGATTCTGGTCCAGAGGTGATACTTTTCATTGAGGGTGAGACATATTTCAGAATTAAAACAAGATGTGTTGATATCAAGGGGCCTCGATTTGAGGTGAGAGAGTGAGACGTATTCAGAAAGGGTCGGTTGTGTTGCACCACAAACTATAGTCACAGCAAAACTTTATCCAAAACACCCAGAAAAACGGTCTGGACATATATTTTGGTGGCAGGTCGATCTGATCAGCAAAGACAGACAAAGACAAACTGGGACTCCAAGCCAGGAGCCACATGAGGCTTCTTCCCAAACGTTCCACCCCTTCCTTCCTTCCTGGTGCCAGAGCTTCATCAAGGAATCTATTTGCCTCCTGGCCCATTAAACGGTTATATAACTTAAACAACAGTAAACAACACCATGCACCATAAATGATACCATGCACAAATAAACTCTCTGAATCTGAAATCACTCCTTCATTTCTCTACATTTCTATCTCTTCCATCTACGATCAGGAGGTTTGACTGATGGAAACAAGTCGGAGACAAGTGGTGAAACCTCAGCACACTTTAATTTACTAACTGCTTTTCATGTTTCAGCACTTTCCCAAACACCCCTGGACTCAAACTGAAATTCAGCAGTCAGCTAAAAAGAAACAGGACATTGGTTGTGTGTCATGCATGTGCATCTGGTTTATTTGTCACAGCTTCAGCTGCCCCAAACATCTGGAACTGATCAGCTCCAGATACACTCCCCTCAGAAAGGAGAACAGCCCAGGAGACCAGATCTGGTCGGCCTTCGAACAATCACTCTAACATTGTATTTAGGACATGTAGTACTGCATGTCCCACCATCTCAATGCAAAGTTTCTGCACCTTCGTATCACTAAATATAAACTCTTACAATCTCTTGCAAAACGTGTCAATCAATTAATACTATAAATCAGTTTTTTTCTCTCTCAGTAATTAAACACGTTGTGTTTGTCATTAAGACAGTTAAAATGCTATGCAGCATTTGGTTGATGTGCAATTCATTTCTACTTGATGGAGATAATCTGAAACAAGCTCAAATCTGGAAGCTCGAACCGTTTCTGGGCTACAGTCCAAAAAAACGGACACAATTCGAGTATTGAATTGCATTTTAAACGCATGAAATTATGTTAAACATTGTGCGTTTACATTTGTAAGTTAAAATAGTCCGACTGTATTTTAGTAAGATTTTGCATTTAGTGTGGCAGCACAAACAGTTCTCTAGTCTGACAAACCAACATGTGTAAGGAAAGAACCAGTAAACGTTCATATTGCGCAGCTTCGATCAGATAATCTGAGGTAAACACTTTTATCTTAGTAAATACACTTTAAAAGATATGTTAGACTTCGCGTAAATTATATAGAATGAATGAAAGCATGTTTAAAATGTGAGAAAAGTACTGACCAGTCTGATTCCTGGTGTTCATGGTCCATGTTGTGAAACCTCTGAGGACTCACCCTCACCCTCCTCTCCCCTCGTGTCCTCCCCTCGTTTCCTCCCCTTCCCTCCAGATGCGCTCATCTTGTTCAGTCAGCTCGCCTCCTTCCCTGAAATCATAGCTGTGATATTGAAAGATGAATTTCTGCAGTGGCCGGATGATGTTGAACCAAACAGCGGCAGCCCGGACCAGGATGTCCCGCTGTCAAGTGACTTCACGGAGAATCCTCCAGATGGGGACCGACATCGTGGAGCTGCTTCACTGGTAGCGAGTTGACAGAAAAGGGAAGTTACGGAAATGTTTTGGTCACACTGATATAAAGTAAATAAATCTGCCCAGGAGGCACTAATTGCACATTTCCCCTCCATTTCGTGTGTATTTCGTGTCGTTGTTACAGCTGAAACATAACAATATCCCATTTTTATGATAAATAAACTTTGTATCTATTGAAGTAGAAAAAAGGTAGTTTGAGAAAGTAGGAATTCATGCCAAAATTGTACTTATGGCATCTACTGAACTTAATTAAAACGATCAAAACGAGGCTAAATACTGAAATATGATATGACAAGTTATATTCATCATTAAGATGGAATCTGAAGTAGAGACCTGCTTCTACTACGAGCTTCAAATAAGACTTGAACAAGAAACTTGCAAATGCCCATGTAAAACTTCCTGACATCATCTGCAAACCTAACAGATTTCTCATAACTCATAATTTGTGGAAATTATTTTGCTGTGCAATGATGCGTGGAGTTTTTTCATTATTTCATTTGGATGTTGTATATTAACTTATTCTTCATGGATTAAAATGAGCAACATAGTTTCTGTTGAAATGCCTTACTTTCAGTGTCAACAGAGATTCAATAAGACTGTTGCTTACATTTAATAAACATATTACATGAGATATTTAAGGATTAGTACCGGTTTTATAATTCCTGTCAGAAGATTTAGACTACATTAGATTACTTTACGTTACTTTAGATGACGTTAGATTACTTTACATTAGATTACTTTACGTGATTTAGATGACATTAGATTACTTTACATTAGATTACTTTACGTGATTTTAGATGACATTAGATTACTTTACATTAGATTACTTTACGTGACTTTAGATGACATTAGATTACTTTACGTGACTTTAGATGACATTAGCGAAGCGGCTAACTTTTACGACACTTCAGTTAGCTAGCTGAGGGACTCATCGCCAAACTAAATCTCATATTTGTCTCAGCTGTTTTCAAATTATGGGCAATTTAAACTACTCTGCAGTTGCTCCTGGTTCAGTTTGTTAACAGTTTATTTAAATGGCCGCCTCGCAGTGGCCGGATGATGATGAACCAAACAGCGGCAGCCCGGACCAGGATGTCCCGCTGTCAAGTGACGGCACTTCACGGA
>CAAKHC010002995.1:6884-26884 GCA_901007825.1 Macroramphosus scolopax | reverse complement strand
GTGTAGTAAGAATGTGGGTCGGTGTGTGCGTCGGATATTTCTCACACCGTGCGGCCATAAATCTGTTTATCCCGTCGCAAGTTAAGTCCTGACAACTTAAACCACTTAATGTTAGGCTGAAGTTTGTCTTTCAGCTTAAGGTAAGGTGAGGTAAGGGTCGTGCTAAGGGTCGGACCATTAGTGCTAGTTACAGTGTATGTGACCGGTGCACAGAAGAAGTGACCTTCTTATTGGATGATGACGGTTGGTTCATTAAATACATTTAGATGCTGATGCTTTAGATCGTGTATGTACCTCGTCCTCCTCGATGCCCGTCAGGTCCCAACTGAAGCTCAGACTGATCTGACGACGCTTCCAGTGCTCCAGGAACAGCACCGCTACACATGGAAACACATTCAAAAAAAGGTATTACAGATTGTTATCTTGATTTGCTCTCCACAGGGATGTACTTTTAACAATTTCTGGTTCCGTGATCTGACTGCTAATTTAAAAATAATCATTCTAGCACATGTGCAGGTACTTTAAAATCTATATCTGAACCTTAAATGTGTGAGGATTAATCCTCCCAGCAGGACCTTCACCTGAGACGGAAGAGGTCATAAGATATTTATATAACTTCACATTCAGCCCACCTGCTCACGCGCACACACACACACAAACTCATGCACACACATAACCTCACCCCAAAGGGACATGAAGATGGCAAAGAAGACGGTGGCGGGGTTGTCGAAGAGGTGGGAAGCTCTGGCTGTGCCGCAGGCTGTGCTGAGCTGCCAGAAGTCGCAGGCTCCATCACACAGAGGACACATGGTGAAATTGAGTCGCTCGTTGCACATCTCCAGACTTAAGGGGGAGAAGATCACTCATCTTAGATGGAACAATACTTTTACCTTAAAACTGAAACATTTAAAATTGAAACATTAAACATAAATTTCAAGTAGATTTCTTTGCCACTGCGTATTCGATCCTTGAAAAGACCCAGAGATCGTTGTGGCAGGACTTTACAGTTAAAGGGAACTTTTAACCAGTAACCACATCGCAATACAACCCAAAGTATGTAAACAAGTAAACACAGTTAACATTTTGCCCTGTGACACACACAATCAGATGTAAAAGTAGCTGCACCGCAGTTTTTAGTGAAAATAGGGACTTTATGTTGTGCACACGCACACACACATGTTTACCTTGGTATGTTGGTATCCACTGTTGCTACCCCGTAGCCAAACACAATGATTCCTACTATGGAGGCTGGTACAAGCAGCTGGGTGTAAACACCAAGCCAGGCAAAGTACAGGCCGATCTTCTCCCCAAAGTACTTCCTGTGGGGGCAGAGGTCAGAGGTTATGAGGTGAAAGTGATAGTGGAGGTCACTGTAAGAGCAGAACAGACTGCATTCAGCAGCTCCAACACAGGTGTAAGGATCTTAATCCTGGTTTTGATCCCAAAGTAAAGACAGCGTGTCATTAATTTGGATTTGGAGTCACTATATCTGAGATCTGTTTACAAAGGCTCCTTCCTTGGATACGACTGATTGACCTGAGCCCCAACTTTAACCATCAGCATCTCTATTTGGCAAAAGCCATGTGAGCCACTCAAGTTATTTTACGTTGTTGATTAGAAAAAACAAAAAAACGGGAAGTCCTGTGAGTTTCCAGGCTGAATGATTTCTACATTTTGCCGTTGATGTCACATTACCTGACCAGGTCGATGGGCTGGTACTTGTAAAAGGCTGAGTATCTGGCCCACTCGTCATGCAGAACCTGATAGGACGTTAAAAACAGATGGAGGCAGGGTCACTGTATGTTGTCATATTGTCTGTTTACCAAGTGGAGCGAGTCAAATAACTGATTGGTTTTATCCACTGAAGTTCACCTTAATTAAAGAGCGTCGGTTTAAGAAACGTCATCCTGAAGACAAGTGAGAAAGTAAAGGAGGCGCTGGTGCTCTCAATGTTAAAAGAATCTAATCAAGCCTCAATAGATCATCTTGTTTAGTAGAAACCATGAATACTGCGATCATGAATGAATAAAGTTGACGTGCATAATTTGAGAGTTTCTATCAGAGTTCATTGTTTGTTGGCTTGATAAATTTCAAGTGTGCTAAACTGCTCGGTGAACTTTTCTTGTTATCCTCCACCCTTGAGTCAGTCAATATTTGGAGCAGCTCTGCCTCTGAGAAATGTTTATTGAACTTAAACTCCAATCTGTGACAGTCGTCAACAGATGGGAAGGAGAAGCAGTCTACGGAAGACAGGAGATGAGGACGGCACACATGAAACCATTGTTTAGAAATGAGGTTCCATCTCTGTTAAGCTGTTGGGAGTTTAAAGGTCTTTTAATAGACAGAAATGTACGGAAACAAACTTTTTGTAGGTTTTCTTTGGACAGATGAGGAGGGAGAGAATGAAAAGATCAAGAGAAATGAAAGAGGACTTGGCCTACCTGTCTGTCGTTCTTCTCCTCGGGGTGTCCAATGACCTTAAAATCACCCTTGGGAGTAATAGAGAGTGAAGAAATGTGAGGCACACTGCACCCTTCAGGGGAGAGTTAGAAGTGCACACACACACACACAGTTTAATTTTTAGCTAAATCGTACCAATATATAAATGAAAGGATATAAATTGTGTAAAAAACAAACTATATTAACACACCTATGCACCTGTTCAATGTTTATTTTTCACACCTGAAACTTGAGCCTGGGTGCAGCACAATAACATTAATTTACTCAACCTGCTTCCTTCTCGAGGTATCTTATCATGTTTAACTTTCTGATGCAGTTTAAAGCCTGGATCCTCCGACAGCTGCTCGTGAAAACATTCAACATTTGAAAATATTTGTTGCTAAAAAAATGAGAATGAGGTCTTTTCCTTCACAAACAATGTTTGTTCAGTCACACCGCAACAAGAAGCACTGCAACAGCACCTGCTAGCATCTACATTATTAAAGTACATTAACATAAGTTTGACAGGAAATCAAATTGTACCTATTCTATTATATATTACATATCAAACGGTCAGCAAGTTGAATATTGTGGCAAAATGAATTGAAAGCCATGTGGGCCTGGTGGGAATCGCACGAGGTTCCATGTGCAAACACATACTTACATCATGAAGAGGGAAGGCAGCGTCATATACACCTTTTGCTATCAATGTGCTGATGCCTAGAGAGACAGCGAGAGAGAGAACAGAGGCGTATGAGAGCTACTTACTGAGCAACTGAATGTCACACTTCAATTATTGTCTCTTCCTGTCCTTAAAGGTTCAATTTATAACATTACAAACAAGCTAGCAGCTAATGTTCCATATTAAAACCAATAGGGGACAATTGCTAACTTCCCTAGCATGAGCTGGAAGGTAAAGATATCGATTTACCAGCTGGTTTACACTCGTTCCTTTGGTCACAAGCTTTGGGTAGGAACAGAACGAAAAGATTACAAATACAAGCGATATTGTAAATCAAGGTACAATACCTTGAGGTACAAGACCTAGCATTAGCTAGGTTCATCCCAGCTAATGCTAGGCCTTGCTAGCTAATGCTAGGATGGACCAGCATTCGCCCGCTAGCAATCCAACAACTTGCCCTTCTAAATCTACTTCTATTAAAATCTCATAAAGTTGAATTGGAGGGAACTTTATCAATATATATTTATATCCTTTATCAAATCAGTTGGTGAGGTAAGCGTTGAGTCACTGACATTTACAAACACTCACCCAATTATCGAGTGAAATTACACCAAATGGCTCCATGATGTGGTGTGAAATAAAGTGCTAGCCATTTAAGAGCACCTGTTATTTATCTGTCCCCGTTGTACAGACTGCTCTGCTGTTTTGATAGTCTATTGATTTACGGAGGGAAGATTCATCACGACACGAGATCAGATTCAATTTCTGCCTGAAAGTCACTTCAGTATCCTGGGATTTCACTTTCATATCTCTCTCTGAAAAATTGACCCAACTTTTTTCTTATGTTCATATTGAGGGCTTTAGTTCCATGACCAACCTATATAACATATCCCTGTAATCTGCAGCAGCAGTGTGCAGTGCAGACGGTAAGCCCTGCAGCCTACACCGTTTTAATTCTGCTTTTCAGTGTCAGGCAATCTGGGACTACGTTAGAAGCCGGTTTTAGTCTTTGAAAAAAGAAAAAAATCATGTGGGAAGGGACAGCCTGACCTATGAATGCTTGTGCAGAAACTGACACATCAGATGACCTGACACTCTCTTTCATCAGAGTAATTAATCAATTAATTATCAGTGCGTCAAAGAGGACTAGGAACTTTGCAGTGATTAGCGATGCAATTAATTAACCTAAGGACCAACACATACTCACACAGTCTGTCTCACACACACACATAAGCATTAATACTCTCTATATCAGTGAAAAACAACTCCCAGAGGCCCTTGCTTCAATCTAAGCCTGACCCAGGAAGTATGACCCACTTGTAGAGGAGGCAGAAGAGAGCAACAGCGACAGGGGGAACAGGCTCTGATGCATGTGTGCGTTTATCTGACAAATTATATCTACAAGGAATTGAGGGGAACGAGAAAATAGAGGTTGAAGTGATGTCACTCTATTTTCTCTCCCCTATTTTCCCTTCAGCTCAATCAGCACCCGCTGGCTGAGACCTTCTGCTGTGATGGGCAAGCCAACCAGACATATGGTGGGTACTGGAAATGAAAGGGGTGCCAGCTTATTTCTATACAGGACTGATCGGCCTCGTGAATGCACAGACAGCTGTTGTGTGCATGTCGGTTATATCTACAGATAAATACATGCTAAGTATATACTGTGATTAACCTGAACTACTTTCAGTTGACGGAAAGAGACAACAAAGGGAAGACAAACACTCAAGCAATCATTTTTCCAGCCGAGTTTCTTACTTGTTTGGAGTCTTTAGTAGCTGCTGTCAATATCTAGTTACAGTTTCTATAATTGTGCTTATTGAAGTGATAAGGAAGGAACTCTGCTGCTAAGGTAGGATCGGACATTCAATTGATAAGTCCCCCTGGACATCTGCGGTTGCAAGGAGTGTTAATGAGTACAGCCTCTCTCTAAGAACAGTCCAATGGGAGCAGGGCGTTGTCAGAAAGCAATCAGACTCTGTCAAATCATTCCCAAATGAATTATTGTTATAAAGATGTCGGTTTAATCCAATTCCTCAATCATTCCACTACTTGTTCGGGTTGCCATCACCACTCAACCCTACCCGCCGACTCTCCTTTGGACTCCTACAAGGCATATCGATATCACATCCCAGGTCACCTGGAGACTATCAGACGTAGTCCAGGTGTGTTGCAATGTTTAAGCACAACCTTGAACTGCAACTGATCTCTGGCTTCAGCCTGCAGGGTCAAAGCTAGATGTTATACACTATAGGTGTTCCACTACACCTGCTTGCATGTTTCACCTTTTCCCAAATCTTATCCTTAATATGACAAGAAGCAGTACCACACAATTTGCGTTATACATGCTCCCTTTAGGCTCTATTTTCAAAAACAAAATATTTCCAACCAAGTTTGGAAGGCAATAAACTGTCTCCAACTTAATGATCGTAAGACTGAAGTGGTCTCATCTGCTACATCCAACTCCACTGAGGGTTAAACCATCACGTCCATTCTTCAAACCATGTTCTACATGCAGCTACTGAATCGTGACCTAACCTGTTGCAAACAAATACTCCAAAGGTAGTTAGTTATTCTCACCGATGGTTTGACAGGTTCGTACACACACCGTCCGTCTCAAGATCTCGTACACCTAAGAAAACGATGACACTGTTAGACTGGAGGTTTGAGTTAATCAAAATACCCCATAAAAGAGAGAGAAACTACATTTTAATGGAAACTTACGATACGACCTCTTGTGGCGGTGTCGAAGAATGTGTCTTTAGACGTGATGTTGTACCTGCAAGAAGCCGTACCGAACAATAAAACACTTTATATCAATGTTACACAGACTACAGGAGCAACGTTAATCAAACAAATAACAACAAGCATTGTTCACACAAACGTAGAGATACATGTGTCTCACAGGTGAAGCTTGTCCCTGGAGAAGCAGTGCGAGAGGAATTTGGTGGGTCCGTGGTCCTGATGTGGTACTTTGGGCTGGAATGGCTGGTTGAGTTTTCTCCACACTGTGCTCATACTGGTGCTGAAAGCACCTTCCTCTTTAAGCTCATAACTCTGATGAAACACACAGCAGGATTAGTCAACTTACAGGCGCTTAAAGGTGCATTTGCATTTCTGTCAAAAACACTCTTTTAAAACCTTTTTTGGAAACCTGTTCAGAGGGGTACTGGGATCTTACCGTCTTGGTGGGGACTTTAATCTTGAGAAACTCAGCCTCTCGACAGAGCACCGGCCAGGGCGCATGGAGACGGGTGAAGCTGGGGCCGTGAGCCTTTAACTGAAGAAGAGGAAACAACTTAGTATAGTGGAACCGTGTAATCCTGAAATAACAACATGTCTGTTTGTTGTGTCATGAAGCGAATTGTTTAGTAGATTGTACACTGGATATCTTTGTTCTGTGTGTGTAGCAAGATCCTGATTGGTCATCCTTTTTCAATAATTTGTAGCGATGCTAACCAGCTAGCCCTCGATCATCATGTCTCATTATCCGACTTCGTAGTTCAAGAGGCGACAGCGAGTCTTTGTGAGTTAAGGAACGTTTCACTCACTGGCTCATGCTAAGGAAGTTAGCATTAGCATTATTCTAATAGGCTGCCCCCTGGTGGTTTGGAGTGTGGAATATGAAGGCCAGCTGGTTGAGGTTGTATACAAATGCTACTTTTTAAAATGTATTCCAGAACAAGATACGACTTAATCATGGGTGCCAGCTTCAACCATAAAGAGTTACAGAGATTTGAGATTTCCATTTCCTTGTGTGCAGGTCCCTGAAAATGCTCCGACAAAATTCCCCAAATTCACCAAAAAGTGTTTTTTTGTCTGCTCCTAACTTCAATTATTTGAGAAGGACATTACCAGATTGCTTGGCTGGAACTACCTACTTTATAAAACAGGCGATCCAGACCATCTGTCAGTGCTGCTTTGCAATCCAAGAGACTGCAAACAGACTCTGTTTTAGCCGTAGAGACTTCAGTATGTGCTGCACTTCACTGAAGTCAAATGCTTTTTCAGCTGTGTTTGCCTCCAGAACCTCAACAAAAGCTTCTGGAGATTAAACATTGCTGCACTATCCAAGTTGTAGTTTATATGCGTCCAAGACACAAGCGATCCTTGCCACCCCCCTGACCTACTGAAACAGTTTGGCTGACCAGTTTGGCAAACAGCTTCACTCTGCCTCCAATAAAAGATTGAGGTAGCCTCTAATTCCTACAGCAACGCCTGGAGCTCTTTTCTTCACTGGCTTTGTTGTTACAGCCTGTTCCTCACACATCGGGTGCTATTTTGTTCATCTCCACCAAACAGACATAATGTTCTTATTGTATGTAAAATAAATTCCTGACTCATCTATCAGGTTCTGCTAATGAGTCATGGTCCTTTGCCCACACTGCAATTATTAAGCAATTTTGAGATGCATCTGCAAAAATTGTTAATTAGGGGTTTTGAAATAGAATCGACAAGTACATGACTGGTCTGAATATCGGTTGGATATCATGACACATATCTCGTGAAAACTCTTCTCCCTAAATCTACAATGAATCCATTATGGAGGCGGTCTGCAGCGAGAGTGTGCGTGTAAGCAGAAATGAAAGAGAGCAATGCCAGCAGGGGACGAGAGCCAGGTAACCTTACCCTCCTCAGACCCCCCATCAGCTTCTGTAAGAGGGCGAATGAAAAGAGAAAGGTGGCATGGCAAATGATGGAAACCTGAAACGATTCCCTATCTGGGCTCCTTCTCTCCTGAGATCTTTCACTCCGCCTCTACCCCCTCCCACACCCGTCCTCATATATATTACTGTACCTTCTGCTACCGGCTAGACACGGTTTCACTGACTGATTGACTGGCTCATTTAACTGTCACTCTTACTCCTCTTGAGTTTCATTATCTTCTCTCGCACTCACATCTGCACTCTTTCCTCCGACCCTGGAAACAGTGAAGCATAAAGCCACCTGAACTCAGCTTTACTGCCCTTTTAATTAAATATACTTGTCCCACAACCTGCAATGACTAATATAATAGTAAAAATACTATATTTAACGGCTGCTTTATATATTTATTTATTCTATCGTCACTTCGTGGGACCAATCATCTCTCTGCCTACATTCTTTTACGCCACGAGGTTCCCGTTGCTCTCTCAGATAAATGATTGCGCAATCCACCGACTGCCCATCATCATCTGTCACTCCGTATGCTCCTGAAGTCTCATCCAAGAACGACGGAAACGCATCCCGGAACGATCGGTTACCGGTTCTGTAATGTGGAGTGGTGGTTGGTGAACATTGCACGTTCTTTGCTCAGGCATTCCAGAAGGTTCAGTTAGGCCTCCTGTGATGTAATGCATCTCCATCTTCTGGCTGTGCTCCACCACCACCCGGTTCCAGAGCCCAGGGGGTTCCATCCCACCTCCTATTTTCAGAATCTGGTGCTACAGCATGTCGATGGGGTCTAATTGCCAAACACCCCCTGCCTTATTATCCCAATAAATGTTTTTTCCTTCCTCCCACTCGATCTCTCCTTTTTAGTCTTATTATACACGCTACTTTATTTATTCCGTATTACAACTATTCAATATGGATTTCACTTCAGCCTTTGGCATGAAATACTCACTGATGCTGCTTTGGCATTCAACCAAACATTTTTAATGAATCATTACTGTAAACACACCAAAATATGGACGTATATAAAAGGCTTTTCACAACAAATCCGAAATGGTTGCACGTCTAAAAATGTATTCGACCCCGAGTGTCACAACTTGATCCGGATTACACATCGTCCGTGAAACTTTTATCCCTCAACTAAGTTTTCTAAACTTTTTCGGTGTTTCGTGGTCATGAGCCTTTTAAGTGTTTATATTTATAAAGGTTTATGGCAGAAAAGGTGATGTACGAAGGATGAGATCGTACTCAAGGCTAAACGATAGCTTCATGCTAATGTCGTGTTGTTCTTATACGACACATTTTGTCTTGTAGTGCGATTTTTTTTTCCAAATAATAGAACGATAAAACCTCCTTTCTCTCACCCCTCTATCACTCTGTCAAAAAGCAGAGGATATAAATACCTTTCAGTCTGGGGAAGGTTAATTAGTAAAGGGATTTCCATTTAGCTCTTTATCTCTGTGGGGGAGGGGGGTAACTAGGACGCAGCCGGGGGGGAAGGTGGGTGCATCGGGGAGGAGAGGGTGATGGTTCGGGCGAAGGGACGGTGGTGAGCCGGGAGAAATCAAGTCAAGTGAAATGCAAATGGTGAGAGACAGAGAGTGAGTGAGTGGGAGACTAAATGGATCTCACAGAGGAGGATAAATGAAGATATAAAGAAAGACAAAGTGACACAAAGAGAAACCAGCATGAAGGACGGCTTTTAGCAGACGTCAGGACCTCCTACAGGCCTGCAGACGGCTGGATGTGGGGAACATTTATCATATCTCCTGTGATGACTGTCTACCTGTTGCATCACACAGACACACTGGTCTCACTGAGAGCAACGAAACCTGCTCTGGACGAAATGATAACTGGAACGTTTAAGAGCAACGCGCCTCTTAATCAATATCATGTGGTACCAAAGAGAACAGTTACCAAACACTTAATCCAGCTCATCCTGCTTCCCGAGCCCCGACGGACTGAACCCATCCAAAGTCCCAGCTCCACTTCTTGAATTAACATCTTCCTCTCAATTAATTAAAAGTGTTCTGTAGGAACACGTCCCTGAGAGATCGGAGGTCAGCTCCATAATCCCCGGAGACAGTCATCAGGTTTGACATTCAAGACCAGCGTGCGATTAATCCAACAGGTGGGAAGCAAGCAGGAGAGTTTACTGTGATATCATTCACAGCCTATTAGCAAGAACAAGCTTAACAGACGTCCATGAAACTAATTATTATATTAATCATCATTAAGCCGTGTTTTTATCCACCATCCCCGCATGCAACGGCTGATTTGAATCTCTTTAGAGCTGCAAGATTTATATGTGAAGAATTTCCTCAGATAAAATTGTTACCAGTAACATGACCACAGCTTCCAGTTCTGCAGATGCAGAAACATGCAACAACCAATTAGCAATAAAAGACTTCTGCAATGATAGTTGGTCGTTCTGCCACATCTAAACACAATAATCTATTTCAAATTAGAGAGTTTGTCTCCGGTGCATCGTTCTGTTCGGATGAACTCATCGTCAACGCCGGTGCTGTATGAATTCATAGAAAACTAACTGTGATCTGCGTTATATGGATGAGGTGAGTGTCAGACTACAGTCATCCAACACTACAGAACAGTGTTTCCTGGTCAGCAGGACGGACTGTTGTCAGGGAACTCCAAAAACATTACAAATCACTAGTGAACAATTATTGTTTTATGATGTGGTGAACGCTGCAGTTAATGTCTGGTGAAGTGTAGGAACACAAGAACCTCTGATCAGGGATTTCTGCATTTCTATTCATCCTGCTGGTGGAAATCTAGACTCGTTTTTTTGGGTCAAACAGCAGTTGTAAAAACAGTGAGCGTCCTCACACAGATCTGAGGAATCGGGGCACGACAAGACACAGTATCATAGAATCCGAAAACCGAAGTGAGAGGACGGCTGAAACGAATGTAGTAACAGACAACAGCGATGAGAGTATATTTAACGGCAGTGATGGAGTGATTGAGGGGTCAGTTAGGAATAGTGAGTGGGCAAATCTTTTTATATACTGAAACAGTTGGTGATCATCCCACTTTGCCTATTTCTGCTTTGCCTATGTCTCTCCGCTCATGTCGTGCTTCTCTCTCTCTCTCTCTCTCTCTCTCTCTGCCAGTCCTCTTTCACGAGTCTCCCCCTCTCAACTCTCTGACCATTAGGTGTTCACCCTCGTCACCACATTTCTTTGGCTACGTTCATTAAGATGCTCCACAGCTAATGAAGCGGACCTCCGCTGACATCCCATCTGTCTACACAACGAGGGATCCCGGAACATGGCAGGCTGAAGGAGAGGAGGTGCTTCCTCTGACGGAGCAGCGAGCAAAATGGTGATATCTGTGGATGTCATACAGTCGACTGGGCGGGGGAATATACCAAAGCAGTTGATCTGTCAGCATACAAAGTAGTATACATGCAATATACCCATTCAAAGCAGGGCAGAATCAGTCATGGTTAAGGTTCCAGGACCTGTCTTGACTCATGGTTGGAACATCTCCGCTGTGTCCTTGACCTCCTTCTTATGCAGATATCGTTGTATATACCAATATCATCCCTTTTCCTCCACTGCCATAGTCAAGAGTATTTCCACTAGAGTGGATCGTTCTCGTGGATGCATGAGAAGATATAGAGATGGTGTTGTTCCTTCTCTTCCCAGCACCTCCAGGAAGCCACATCCACAGCTGAAGGAGCGTCATTATGTAAGTCACTCACTCTGTAAGTGTATCCCTCACTATATTCAAATCAGGGTCACCGGAATGAAAAGTGTACTAGCTGCTCTCGGTAACAGATTCAATCGACCCCTCGGTCCATGAGATGAGATAAAGAGCTATCAAACAGCTAATCTCGTTCTAGCTTAGGTTCCATAGCCATATTGTCAACAATCTGATTAATGCTGGACTGCAGACCACACACAGCCAAGTGGCTGCCAGGCTGCTGGCCAGCCAGCACTCACGTGCACATGCACACAGTCACATGTATGTAGCGAATCTACTAAACCACAATAAGTCCTTCACCAACTCTGTGCACAAGTTTCAGAAGCTATCGGTAGCACATTGTACGCCTGTAACTGAACGTTCTGCTTCCCAATCGTTCCCCGAGCCCCCCGCTCAGCTTCCAAGAGCTGAAAAGAGACTTAATCCTGCCAAATGATTCCTCTGTGTGTCGGAGCCAGAGTGCATCAGAAGTTTATTTTGGAACTTAAACATTAATACATTTGTACAACTGTAGTAGTTAGTCTACAAGACAAGACAGAGCCTGTGTGCCTGCTGCACACATGCACAGACACACTAACGGCAAGCAAAGCAAGGCTGCACACGCTCACTCGTACTTGTTGCTACGGATCCATTCACACTGGAGTGATTTGCACATTTGTTTCAGGGTAAATTAGTAAATTGATATCAGAGAGGTCAAGCACAGCAGCTGTGCTTTGGTACGTCGACTAGAATTAAAGTCTGCCAGCTCATATGAAACCATCCGGCCCCTCGTGTGGATTCGACATCATTAATAAACAGGAGCACAGTTCTATTTGCATAGACTGTAGACACAACACAACATGCACACGGAAGAGGAGTCCCACGGGACGGGAGGTGATCCATATTCATTAATCCCATATTAATTAATGTTGATCAGCTATAAAAGAGATGTGGACATTTTAGAGATAAAATAAGGTCAAATAAAATTCAGTTTAATTAAAAAGCTTTGATCTGTAGAACCGTTAACATTCAGTGATGTCGGCCGTAAACAATGACTCAGGGAATGTTTCATATAATCATGTTGTTTTTGAAGCCAATCAAGGTTAGTTTGCTTGGCAGCTTCTATTCAGACCGTATAAACCTGGAACATGCAGGAGCGGCTCCCGGCCCTTCAAAATGTCATATTGGATCCATCCTGTCCGTGCACGACAAACAGTGATTCACTTATGGCAATTTATCATTGTTGGATAAAGGTTCCCTTCATCTTTCTTGAAAGCAGCAAGGCTGAATGATTCATCACGATTGTTTCTGTTTCCTTGCTTAAGTTTCAGATTAGATGCAGCCTGTCATAAGTTTGTTGTCCATGGATACAAGCTGTTACCACTGTGAATCTTTGAGGACTCATTGAGGAAATGTGTTTTATTAAGACTGTGTCAGGGTTTAGGGGACGGGCAGCTTCTCTAAATTAGTTGGTCAAACAGTCTATGATCCATTATCGTATTATATCCTCATTGTGCTCCTGCACAAGCGTTGAATGCCCTCTGTTGCTGACTAAAGCTGTGCTGCTCAGTCCGAGCCAGTTTCTTTGTTTCCCTGATTTATCAGCTAACAGCTGGTGCACAGTACGGAAACATAGGTTCCGTTTGCCAAAAGATGTATTGGATCCCAATCACTGACTGTACATTTAAAAAAGGAGGTTTGCATGTGCATCAAAGTCATTTGCCTTGTTGCATTATTAACTGGATCTCGATGTGCTATTGAGGTAAAGTAACTAAACAGATCTGGGTTTGATTCACTCTACTATCCATGTTAGAGTCTAACAAAATAAAATAAACCCAAATGATTCAGCATTTCTGATGTAAACATGCTCAACTCATCAATAATAAAGTAGACTATCTAGATTAATGCAATAATATGGAAATGTACACTGCCATCAAGAGGCTTGTTATATCCAGACAGCAGGCTCCCCCCCCCCTCCCCCCCTCCCACCCTCCCACCCTCTGGACGAAACTGGAGCCAGAACATCACAGATCAAGGCACTGCCATCAAACACTGGAGAACAGCTGTCAATCATGACATCACAGCCCCTTTTATAGCATGATTACAGCTAATGAAAATGACATAACCCATTAGGAAAACATGATTTGGTGTGTAGTAGATCGGCCATCTGCGAACATGGAGGGGGCGGGACTTATGAACTATATTGCAAGCATCCACCAGGGGGCGATCAAGAACTTCTGGTGAGCTCTCATGGTGTCTATAGATACAGTAGATGTCTAAAAACCAACATACAGGCGACATCACAGTGACATCCTGTTACATGAGGATGTTTCTGGAGGGTTTGTCAAAGTGTTTGTATTAAACTCAGATTATCTACTAAACAGCATTATATTTTCACATTTTGTCTCGATACAGTTAGAAAGTGAGGTAGATTAGAACATGGAAGATTAACACACTCACCTCGTTGTCTCTCTCTATCTCCAGGCCGGCCTCCACCAGGCTGGCCTCAAACTCTTGTCTAATAAGTCGCATCTCATGGTCAGCAGGCTCCCCGGGTTCAATTGCTCCTCCACTCTCGAGCTCCATGAACACCTCGCCGACGCTCACAGCCTCTCCTCCCGGTCCTCTCCCCGTCGCCGCATCCGAATCCACCGTTGGGGGGAAGTTGCCGTTGGAAACAATGGACAGTCTGTCATGAGAAACTGAGGTGCTGGCAGGAGATCGGATGGAGCTGTGCCGCCGCTGGTGGAAGACCAGAACGTAGTCGACCTTCCGTCGGCCGTCAGAGAAGTGAAGGCCTTCTCCACTGTCCGGAGGAGGTGACGTAGAACCGACATCCTAGGAGGCCGAGAGAAATCAAAGCGGATGTAAACACAGGAAGTAGATGGTAACCAATTGGTACCACCAAGTCCATCCAGGAAGTAATGGAACACTTTCCTGTGATCAATGACCACTTCTGTTCCACAGTAGTGGTCATTGATCATTCTAGTGGCTTCTACTCATTATTTATAACAATCAGCTGCTCATATTGGTTCGCATTGATTTATCTCGCCTTTAAGAAGCAGCACAAATCAATGCAAACAAGACGAGAGAGGTAAAACAAATCACCTTCATCACACTATCATTTGTTTACATCAATAATAGTAAGGTATTACACAGATTATTTTAAGATTTGGAGTAGCAGGGAAGTTACGCAACAACTATTTGAATGAACTTAGGCATCTACTGCACTGTCAGCACACACAAACAGAAGTGGCTTTTGGCAGGATCTCAAAAACACTGAAGTGAGAACCTTTAGCAGCAGAGTGGGCAGTCGGTTCACCTTTGGCAGATTTATTCTTTATTTAGACAGAGGGAAAGTAGAGAGTGAGACTAAACATGGAGGGACATAAGAGAAAAAGCGCTATAGGCTCTGGGAACGATGGGAGAGGAGGCGATGTCTTTTCTGACGGATTTCCACCCCATGAATGGACATCAGACACCTTAATCAGTCATTTGCATCCAGAAGTACTGTGTGCATCGCAAGGTACTAGAAATGTTGTCAAAACCTGACATGAGTTGCATGGTTGCTCTGGTACCGGGGCTCTTGAGGAGAACAGCTGGGGGCCTATAAAGGTGCATGACCCACAAAATCAAACGTTTTCCAGGTACTAACGGGGAACCTACAGGTGAATAGTGAAGGTGCAGTGAAGCCAGAGCAGCATCCTAATGTACGGTCACCACACACAGCTGGTACAGCTATGTACTATACAACTATTCATTACCCACATAAAGAAAATAACGATAGGAGGACAATATTGCAGATACTCAATAATTCAGAATGCAGCTGGTGAATGGGAGATTTTGCATATTACTATATGTGTGTGTAAAGAGAAAGAAATGATGGTGATAATAAGAATGCTACTCTGCAATGTTAAATTATTCTTCACCAGACTTGATTTGCTCTAAAATGCGTGTGCACACCTGGTCTGAGGTTTACTTCCTTTAAAGATAGATAACAGTTTATGTGTTTGCATTGATTTTGTGCGGACATATTGTTTACAAGCTTGTTTACCTGGGATACCATCCAAACATGGCCTCATTCTTTGTTGTTCCAATACCAGATCAGGTCAAAATCTACACAAGTGTTTTACTTAATTGGACTGATTGGACCTCGTCTTGGGACGGTCCGAGTGAGGAAGAGTGTGATTTTTGGGCACAGCTTTGGAGTTTGGTAATCTCACCTCGGATATGTCAGCCTGAGCCAGTTGCATTTACACCTGAACACATATCCTCTTTAAACAATATACTGCGCAGCCTGATAAATTCTTATATCAGACAATTTGTCCGAGAGGTGTTCCTAATATTGTGGCACCCTAATTCATATACAGTCTGGAAAACAATAGCAAGGAAATAAACACATCATAAATCAACACCTCTCATGCAGCTTCAATAACAACTGAACATTATAATCCTCATGGAGGGAGGATTTACTGCGGGACTGTGGTATTACACTGCATTAGTACAGTACACAGTCACATTTTTCATTTAGCAGAAGACGTTCAAAACAACATGCATTATACATTTTGTCAGCAATAGCGGACCAGCTGTGTATCACAGCCTTCATCAGCTTAGACTTTCACAAGGAATCAGCAGCATTAGTTGATTTGTTTAAAGCTATGGGAGATAAGTTGTAGATGGGTAACTCAAGGTGCAACCTGCAGAGATCTGCACCGTATATATTCAGGAGGATGCTGGCAGTTCATCAATGGGAATGTCCCCATTTAGACTTGTTCCAGGAACTTAAAAAACCTGATGGTAATGTTAATAAAAGCCTTTCAGATCCTCCAAACGGTTGTAAATCCCTAACAGGAGGATATAAGCTGTTTCCTGATACCAAACTTATAACAAAAAAATATATTAACCAACTAATATATAAAACTTTGTTGTTGCATGAAATATGGTGTCATGCAAAATGATGCAAAAGTGCACACTCTTGCATGATAGATATATATAAGCCTCATATTTATATTAAAGTAGTTGCATGTATATGTATGTTCTATAGTCTGCAGCAGCAGTTAATAACAGGCTGTGTCACTGTTTGAAATATGAACAATGCTACCAGATAAAGTCTCAAACAACACAGATCCATGTTAAAACACTGCAGTCTCTGATCTGATCAGGGTCTGTAACTGCTGCTCAGCTCTGCTACCTTCAATAAATTGGTTGCAACTCTTAAGGATGATTTTTGTGTCATCCTGAAACAGACAAACCAACGAGGCAAACTTGGAGCGAGCAGCGCAGCAGTGGGTTGTAACGTGGGTTACTACAGATTGTTCTTCTCCTCTCTCTCACTTACTCACGGTGGATGTTACTTACTGGGATCTTGTCCTCGGTCGGCATGCTGTTGCGCTTTAAAGACATGCGGAGAAGTAGAAGAAGAAGAGGAAGAAGAAGAAGCGCATGAGTGAAAGTTGGTAGTATTCGCAGGAAAAATCAGCCGGATTCATCATCATCACCACCTTCATCCCCAAAATCCCCAAATGAGACTGGATGCCACTGCAGCTCGTCCACAGTCCAGGTGGAGCGACGGCGCGTCGGCACCAGGTCTCATTGTTTTCTGAAGAAAAGAGGAGCGGATCGAAGGGTCTGATCGGCTGATCACCCGCCGGTGATCCTCCTCCTCTGTCGGACTGGGAGATCTGGGAGATCTGCAGGCTGCCTGCGCACTGCCGGGCTGTTGGAACGCAGCGTGCCACACTGTAAAAGATGTCAGTCTGCAGGCTGATATTTTAATCGACGATGCGTTTCGATTAAATAATCGAACATGTCAACTTACTGAACTTGTGTCAGTTTCTGCAGCTGCTTCTGAAATTAACAACAATTCCATCTGCAATAAAACGTGGAACTATTTCACCTTTCCTGTTATCATTTCCCCTGTTTGGTCACGTAACACGTGGTTTACACTTAATTCCTGTAAACGGCAGGTTAACATGGAAAAAACCTTTTACAGTGTGCAGAGAGCAGTCGTGTCTGCTCACTTATAGATCTTTAATGTCTGTTTCCCTGTGATTACTGAAACAACAAAACGTGATAAAGGTTACTTGTATACCTTTTATTCCAGGGCTATATAAAGCATATGCTGATAACTGTGTGTTATATAATAAACCTATAATATTCTCACACACACTCTGATCCATCTCCAGCCCCAAACTTTAACATCAACTGAAATACTTCCCCTCCACTAACATCATCCCAGAGCTGCTTTTTAATTAACTTCAGGTTGAGGTCAGCGTGACTTTTAATTTCTTAAAGAACAGATCTTGAGATGAAGTGATGGTTTCCCTCCCTCATCATCCCTCACTGTAATATCTGAAGTGATTAAAACAATTTATTTTTTGCCAACTCATAAAATGATGCCATGCTTTGCAACCTACCACCCACACACACACACACAATATCTCATGCAGTGGTGATTCTAGAGTCTGTTAGGGCCCTGGGCAGGAATTCCCAGTGGGGCCCCATCAACCATTATGTTATAATGCAGCGCAATCAAACTGGTTTCAGTAGTGGAAGCCGGCCACATTAAAAATGTACAGAGGGGAGAGAAGAGACGGGGATTCGCTGTAAACCTCCTGATGAACATTTCATCTGTACACTGTCTTGCTTTCTTTTCTTCCTCATCCTCTATGTCTCCTCTTTCCTTTTCCTCTTCCTCCCTTGGAACCTTGTGAACTTAAGCAATCCCACATTAGTGTAAATCCTCCCCACTGGTTGTTTAGGCGGGTGTGAGTTGTGATCACTGTGGTTGCCACATTATGAGTCATGTTATTGAATAATATTTGGCCATCGGGGCCCCCAACAGCCTGAGGGTCCAAGGACCTCTTCACTAGCTGCGCCTCTGAATATTTGATACGTTCATAGTGTGTGTGTGTGTGTGTGTGTGTGTGTGTGTGTGTGCTCTCACTCTGAATGTCAAAATCTAAGAGAGAGATCCTGCTCATGAATATGTTGGTTTTAAAACACAATTCCACTGAGCTGTCAGTCACCTTGAGCAGACCTTGTGACTCCTCGACCAAACATTCATCTGTATTAGCTGCAGGTTCCAGGACGCTGTAGGACAAAGAATCCAGGCGTCCCCTGGACACGTCCCTGGTCAGTCGGAACAGGGCGTCGCTGTTGATGGAGGAGGACTCGCTGAGCGCTGTGGCCGCTTGGATGAAGCCGGCTCCGTTGACCCAGGACTCTGGAAGACATTTGTTTTGGAAATTAATTGAAAGTATAAACGGTCACAAAGAAGCAGCCTTGGAATGAGACCATGTTAAAACTGAGGGAACTGTAGATGTGACACCATAGAGAGGCATGGTTCAGGAGGAAGAGTGGCCACCTGCTGATCAGAAGGTCACTGGTTCGATCCCGGAGAGTCAAACCTGTAACTGCTACTTCACCATCAGCGTATGAATGTGTTGGAATGGGTCCACGGCTCGGCCAACAGGGGGAACGAGTAAAGTAAAAGTCTTCTTCCAAGAGACGGAGGTGGTGAAGAGGTTCATCCATCAGCTGGAGTACACTTTACTCTGAAAGTATTCCTCACCAGGGACCGAACTGAGGCTGCAGAGTGAAGCTGCAGCTTCTTGGATGATTCAGCTCTATTGATTCAGATGGATATTCACATCTTGTCCTGTGCAACATTCTGTTTTCTATCTACCACTTGCCTGGTCTCACAAACATAAAATAAACTCATCCTCTCTTAATTGAGTCATATAGATATATTTTCCCTTCATTTTATGGGAAGCATTCATGGGTTAGTGCCTTGCTCAGAGGCACCTTAACAAAGAGCTGAGCGTTACTCATCCACTTGCACATCACGCGTCTCCTGATCACGGATCCTCCCGTTGTTGCGGTGCAGCCTCCTGATTTCTTGGTTTGGGAGGATCATAATTTATCGTTATTCGGTGGGCCACAAATATGCAAAGCGGCCCAGTGGAGCTTTGTTTTGAACTGCGGCGGCTGATGTGTGTGTCACTCAATCACAAAGCACACAAAGGACGAGCCCACATAGAGAAACGTCTCAACAGGCAGCCACAAAACATAATGATGCAATACAGAATATAATACCGGCAGATACCAAACGCACGAAAGAAAAGAAAAAGTGTGGTTTTGATTTTGTGTTGTAGATGATGCAGAGCAGACGACTTGCTGTTCAGCCAAGGTTTCTCTAGTTGGGCTGTGATTTGCTCTCGGGGAGTTTGAGTACAATGTCAGAACAGGCATTTCTCCGTCCTCATCAATCCGGCTGCCATGTTGTCAAGAACCGCAATAGATTGCCGTGTTTTTTTTTTTTGTTGTAATAAGGTTACTGTGTGTGTGTGTATGGTTATTTTAGGGATACAGACAGCTGTAGCCATAGTAACGCACCAGGCCACGTGCTGTGCTCTCATTTCAGCACCACGGACAGCTCTCTCTCTCTCTCTCTCTCTCTCTCTCTCTCTCTCTCTCTCTCTCTCTCTCTCTCTCTTTCGCTCTCTCTCTTTTTTAAGAA
>CAAKHC010002994.1:46407-76764 GCA_901007825.1 Macroramphosus scolopax | reverse complement strand
AAACTGCATATTGCTGTACTTCAGTAGTAAACTACACATTGCTGTATTACTATAGCAAACTACATGTTGCTGTACTTCAGTAGTAAACTACACGTTCCTGTATTACTGTAGTAAACTACATGTTGCTGTACTTCAGTAATAAACCACACGTTGCTGTATTACTTTAGCAAACTACATGTTGCTCTACTTCAGTTGTAAACTACATGTTACTGTACTTCAGTAGCAAACTACATGTTGCTTGACTAACATTACTGTTACAGAGTACATGTTGCTTGACAACTGCAGTAAATCAGACTAGTTCCATGTTGTGAGTCTTACTGAAGAGTATTCACTCCATCAGAGGAGGAGCCTACTTACCCTGCTAATGATACATCCACCTTTAATATTTGTAACGCGGGAAGTGAAGCTTGCTAGCACGGTGACACGCGGCAGAGCCTCTGCTGTGAGCCGGGAAACACTCAGGTCCAGAAATAGCAGACTGCTTCTGTTGCACACCCACAACATTCCCACTGTGGGACGTTTCACTTGTACTTCCACAGGCCACGGAGGGGGATCAACCTGTTAATATTTATCTTAAACTATCCTTCAATACAGGCGTCAGTTTGTTTAGAAAAGTGCGGCGGATAACGTGTTACTGGCCGGGGCGTCATGGAGAGATAGATATACTTCTATATATAGATACATCAATATATAGATATAGAAGTATTTCTATTCATAGAAGTATATCTATATATAGAAGTATATCTATCTCTCTCTATATATCTATATCTATATATATATCTATATATTTGTGGAGTCATTATGATGTTGACCCTTTTCCACAGTTCTCCTGTCAGTAATTGCTCATGAGCAGTGATAAGCGCCATCTTGTGGACGATTGTTATTACTACACCAGAATCATAACCCTCAGAAAAAACCCTCAGTCTGAAGTCTGCTATTGTAAAATAACATTTTCCAGTCATTAGTGGTACTGATGACCTAATTGGTCATGCAGCTTATCCAGAACAGTGGTTTCCACTGTTTGGCTCATACAATGCATGACTTTCTCATTTGAGTCATTTCTAACTTATCACATACAAAACAAAGCAGAAAGTATTTCAGTTGAAACAATCGTATTCATACATATGGCAACTTCTTAATGACACATGTGCTGTGATATATCACAATACTGTTCAATGATAAACTGTTATGCAACCCCAGCTTGTGACAGTCTTTGTGTTCTGACTTGATTCATTTGTTAGATTAAACGACACCATATTTCATGAGGTTCAACTCATAACTAATCTGAAGAATTTTAGAACAGCTGGTTTGACAGAAAAGTGTGTTTCACAGTTTTACACAGTTATTTATCCACCGGAGGTTGTGTGATGAGACCAAGTGTCCACGTCCTCCTCTTCAACAGCCACAGGGAAGAGTTAAAGAAAGAACCCTGGCTGATATGAACTGACCGAGGAAGAGCAAAGTATTACAAAGGGCCCCTCAAAATTACAGCCGCGTGCAGGGTGCAGTGATGAAAGGTAATCTGGAGGAGTAAAAATGTTTAGATATTGTATAAGTACATGAATAGCTGCAACTCTCACACGACAAATAACAAGAGCAAGATGATAAACAAGACATGAGAAACTAATGCAATGCAATGTTATCTCACTTATCATATATCACCTAATTATGTTTCAGTAGTTTTCCAATATACTGTAGTACTAATATCAGAGAGAATGAATTTCTATTCGTGTACAGACGCTGGCTTGCAGAGACACACAAACCAGACGGTGTAACTCTGGCCTGTCATCAAGGTGCTCAGAGAATCAACATGAATTAGTGACAGCAGGTAGAACTGAGCACTAAAGAGGAATCACCTGCGTCACTTCCCTGGACTTGTGTTGGTGTCTAAATGTGAGCTAACATACGTTGTTGCATCCGATTTAAAAGAGCGCAAAGCAGCAATGTGTTTGCAGATCAGTGTGTTCGGTCTCTCTATTCATGACATGTCATTTTATTCATTTTTAACTTCAACAGACTAAAGTTAATAATAATAATAATAATATTTATAACACCAACAGAAATACTAATAATAATATTTCACACATTTCAGTGGAACAGCAGCCATGGATTGAAGCTCTTATCACTCCTGTGCTTCTTCTGTTATAACAAATCGTTGGCCTATAATTGTTCGTCACATCACTGAGCAGACGCCTCTTCAACCACAATAACTTAAAAACAACAGTATGTGTAAAATAGGAAACAAAAGAACAACTTCTTTATTTGAGCAAAACTAAATTGCCTGATTCATTTACTGTTATTTTTGCAATAAACGATTGTTTGGAACAAATGTCTCAACAGGTCACTTTATTTAGTAGAATGAATCTCATACACACAGAGTAGTGCAGGCCTCTTCGGCCGTATTTCATTATAAATGGATAAAATCAAAGAGAAAACAGTAGTACATAAATATTGTTGTTTTTTTTTTAAACGAAAAAGAGAAGAATTGAATATTAACAAGTCACACGGCTGAATGAAATGGTTTTAACACACATTAAGAATTCCCGCACTGATGAGAACAAGCTACAGTAGATAGCTACAAACTGTTCATAAATATAATATGGTTGGAATAAATCTCCTTTAGAGCTAAAGTCAGATAATTTATTTTCAACTTACAGAATACATTATATGAAAAATACATGTAGGACCCCCCCAGTGCACAGCAGTTTGGTCTTTAATGTCAGTTTTAAACCAGATGGAAAGAAGACTGGACACTGAGAGGATGTGAAGACGTCAGACATGAGATGAACCAGGTAACAAATCACAGCTTGTGCCAGAGTCAGAAAACAACGTCTTCAACAAACCGTCTGAGGCTGAAGACACGAGAACGAATTACATTCAAATGAGTCCCAAGATGGTTAAAGATCAAGTATGGAAACTGATTTAAATACTTAAAAAAATATGTTAAGTTCTGTTCACAGCACAACAAATACGATTTTATTTCTTACTCGGATCAAGATTACAAACTTAGAAATTTATGACAACGAATGACAAATGCAGATTTTTTTTTTAAAAGGTTTAAAACGACACAAAAACAGGAAATTACTTGAAATGCTAAAATCATCAACGATACAAAAATCAGTCGGGATGAATTGTCATGAACGAATTCTGCGGCGTGAGACCGGCTCACTCCCTCATTCAAAACTGCAGCAGCCCTGTTCTGTTCACATGTCCACCTCAACATTTGTAGACAATTAAATAGTGCCACTTGGGGGTGGAACGAGCGGGGGGTAGTGATTACATACTTGTTATGTGGTTAGTTCAAAAAATGACTTTGTTAGTATGGGAAGAAAATAGCTTGAAACTCATCAGTACAGTCCACTCTATATACAGACTAACACTCATAGATCTTCAGCAGACGATGACAGAAGTCATTTTCCTTAATTTGTCCCCTTAATAAACCCTGTGGAAACCTTCCTCCAGCCTGTCATCTCTCCTGGTAGGAATTAAGGCCTACGATGTTCATAAAGTGCTCTGTATGACAGTCAGAACCTCCACAACTGAAAGTCTCGCTGGGGATGCACCAATTGGGGAATTCTGGGCCGATACAGATGTTTGAAATAACAAGTTCATCCTGATGTTTTTCTATTTTTATCGTTTGTTTTGTTAGTTGTTCCCCTTTTTTTTTACAGGGATAATTTGTGCAGACTCCAACACGCTAACCCCAAGCGAATCTGGCACCATCATGTCTGCTTTGCACCTGATTGCTGATGTCATTGAATTTGCCGATTACAGTCAACAACGACGATATCAGCCGACGCTGACGTACAGCCGATTTATCAGCGCATCCCTTCCTTGAACACTATTGTCATACAGTCATGTGCTACCGTCGTACAGTAGATCACACAAAAGCTCTCAGGTGTTTCCTAAAGATGATCACGGAAATCAACACAGAGAAAGCTACAATATCAGCCAGCACCAACGTAAATCTAAAAGAAAAGATCCCAAATGACATCATTCCAAATATCCTATTATATTGACATCGCGATCTGATTTCAGTGTTTGATTAGAATCCGCTTACATTACATTTCAATGCTACCGTAAAAGATTATTAGAAAGCACTTCAGAGTTCTCTAACCAACGTTTAGGTTTGCTTTATTAAACCAGTGAGGCACTCCCGTCTGCTACTCAGTACGCTACAAGTCATGGCCCACTTCGTGTTTCAACTGTAAGAAATACAAATGGCTGAGATTACTGGCAAATGAGGACTGAAGCATGTTTTTGTCTTTTATATAGTTCACAAACACACATTCACTGTCATGTAGTAACACAGTTCAAATGACGTGAGCTCGTATAACATCTTTGTATATCACACAGTTAATGAGCAATAAATAACCTCTTTAATATAACTATTCTTTATATCTCAGAAGATACAAAATAGTACTTTAGAGTTGTATATTCTGTAAAAAAGTATATCTTGGGAGACTTTTCTGGGTTATTAGGGAGGATCTTACTTCTTCTGTTGGACCAGATATCTTGATACATGAAGTCCAGCTCAACCGTATTGTTGCTTGATGCTCCGCTCCAGTGCACGTCCAGTGTCGGGGTCGAAGTTCATATAATGTTGGGATCAGATATAACACGGGGAACTTGCCTATGCGTTTCCACACTGTACAGCTACACTTTGCCTTTTCCGCTGAGGTCGCCATGTTTTGTTTCACTGTTGAGGTCACATTGTATCAACGTGTCTGTGTAAGTGTGTGAGTGTGTGTGAGTGAAGGTGTGTGTGAGGTTATAGTGTTTTTGCTCATATAAGTGTGTGTTTGGCTGCTTCACACTAGGGTGCCTGGGTCTGCGCTGGGTTCCTTCGGGGTCACCTCCTGATGAGGAGTCTCCTGGTAGAGAGAAAACTCCATCGACCTGTTAGGAGGCAACACAGATCAATACAGCGCTCCACACACGAGAGGCCTGCAGTGGAGGGTCTAACCACCGCGAGGATACATCTTGATGAAATAAAAAGCTGTGTTTAACCCTGACGCAGTGCATAACATCCATTTGAAACTAAGGAAGGGAATATTTTATCATCGCATCTCCACAATTTCAGGTTTACATGTGGCCCCGTTCCCATTTGGAAACAGAGAGCCTGGATGTTGGCACGAGGTAGCTGGCAGCAAGAGATAATGCTGACCGTGCAAAAACAGAAGCACACACACACACACACACACACACACACAATGATAAAACAAACCTTTGCAAAAGCCACAGGATGATAGATGGACAGTTTGGTTGGAACAGAGTGTGATCAATGCAGCCACCCTGCAGGCTTCCAGTGAGTCAGACACGAACCCAAATCTCAGTGTTGCAAACTGCCAATTATGTATTTTGGTATTCAACCAAATGTATTTACTAACAAAAAGCCCCAAAATAGGCCCTTAACAGTCTGTGTGGAAAACCATTTGTGCACGATACTGAAAGAAGAAAATCTCTTCCTGTCTCTTGAGATCGGTTAACACCAATAGACAAACACATGTACTACAAGCAAAGCAGTGCATGAAAATTCAAACATACTGACCTTCCATGCAGAGGGTGACCATGGAAGCTGGCTGACTGGGGTATCTGAGGCCTGTGGAGGTTGGCTGCTTCACCTTGAACAGACTGGGTCTGATGCACGAGAGGATGGGGGTGTGAGAGGCGAGAGATCCCCGCCTCATGGCTCTTCGAGGCAGTAGGAGGATATCCGAGGGCGTTCCTCAAGTACCAGTCTCTCAGTCCCTCCAGAGCCAGGGCTTTATGCAGGCTTCGCGTTGAGTCTTCTGGGGTGGGAAGAGAGAACTGTGGGGGTCTGCGTCCGAAAGAGGAGCCAGACAGCTCGGTCTGGTAGGGGAGAAGGTTGGGGATGGAGGATATGGTGGTGCCAGAGGCAGGAAGGGGAGACTCATACGCTGACAGGAGGATGGCATCCTGGGGATGTTGTTGCAAAGGAATAAAGGGTCCACACGATTTGGTTCTTGTGACTTTAACCCTGCGCAGTTCAGCTTGGGACCCTCGGAGGACCATGGGGCTGTAAGGAGGTGCAGCACTGGGGAGGTGTACCTGGGAATGGGAAAATCCATTAGCATGGGGAGGCACTGCCGCAGTCGAGGAGCGGGGTGAGGGTATGTCCTGCCAGATCCTGCCTGTGGACTGGAACAGCTGGTGCTGCACTTGCATCCTCTGCTGTTTTCCCCAGATATAGTCCATCAGTATCTCGTTGTAGCCTCCCCCAGCCCCTTTGCCTCCCATGGACAGACGCATTTTGGCCTGTTCCACAGATCCCTCCACATGTCTCTCAGGGCTGCCCAGGTGGATGTGTCGCAGCTTGCCATCAGTAAGTGTCTCTGAGCTCTTGTAGGGGCCTCCTCTGGGGTGCATCCCGTTTCTGGGTGCTGGATCATCAGGGAGGCTCGATCTATCTAAGAGGGCCTCGGAGCTGTTACTGCGCCTGGCCCTGGAGCTGTAGGGGCAGCCTCGGCGGTCCGAGGCCGGGCCCTCCTGGGCCAGTGGGATTATATATGGCACATCCAGGCTACCAGACCACTGTTTCAAGCCATTACCCCCTGAAGCGTCCGACCTGAGGCAGAGAAGGAGCACATTAGGAGACGAGGTGCAAGTATGGATGAAGAAGACGGACTGAAAGTAACTTTAATCAAAAGAGTGTAATTGCATTTCACAGAAAATCACTTAAGCAGGAGCTCAAATTTTATGCTTAGCTAAATATGGCACTAATCGTTGTTACATCCCTGTCTGTCTCCATCATTGACTCATTCAAACCAGACCGTGATCACATTCGGAGGCAGCTGGAGCTGCGCTATCACAGATTACCTGACATGAACACTGATTGGAGCGGTTCGGGCCAAGAGGGGAGTAGCTGGAACACTTCTACCTTCAACATTAGACGCACTCCTTGGTAAAGAATGAGTTGGGCTGTGAGAGGTGACACCAGAAAACATCAATGCATTAGCACTAATACACAAAAAACATCATGATTAGCAGTGAACATGTGTGGCCCAATTTCAACAAGAACGAGACATGAAGGGAGGAACTTCTGAAAACTACCTAACAGAGCTTGTGACAGAGTTGCGACGTGTCCTTGTCTCGTAGTAGATCTCTACCGGAGAGAGTTTCCTGCTGATCCTGTGGTCGGGGCTGCCCACAGTGAGCCGGGGCTGTGACAGGGAACGCTGGTCAGCAGCCACACTGGGAGAAGAATCTTTCAGAAGAGGAAAAAAAAGAAATGACATTTAATGCGGATGGAAAAAAAGCACAAGGAGGACGAAAAAGGCACAAGGAGGACAGTCGGCTGTTTGGGGTTTCTAACTGAAATCTGATTCCTTATTCTGGAACTTGACGCCACAAGTTAAAATCCCATATGTGAATTTAAAAATGCTAGAAAACACATTGCGCTATTGCTACCGCTTGTTTCAGAAATGATGCTGACTCGTCCTTTGCTGAAGGTTATTAGAACAAATGGAAAATAGAGACAGACGGCATACGGTTGACTCACCGTTGTCATGAGATGTTGAATCTGACATGGAACTCGTGCTCTCTGACATGACAGTGTCCTCTACAAGACAACAGTACATTAGGATCAAAGACCAGGAAGTATGCAAGAATTCATTTTCATTGTTCCAGAGGTTTTCTACTTCAAATGTGAGTATAGGTGAGGATTAAAACTGCTGTGTTCTACCTGTATGACACCCCCGATGAACTGTCCTCTTGCTGTTTGGGACATTTCGGTCTGACTCCGAGTGTCTGTAAAGAGCCCCAGTGAAGATGGCTTTCATCTGCTTCCTTTGGGCCGCCTCATCCTGCAGCCAGGGACAGTGTTAGATAGCACAAAGTACACACCGATTTACAGCTATCGCACCAAAAACAAAATTGATATTCAAAGTGTTGACTTGCCTCTGCCTTGCTGATGGGCGGCAGGCCAGCTCTGCGCTGCACCACTGGAGGTTTCTCCCCCGTCTCAGCGGGGAAAGCATGTGGCAACTTCCCAGTCAGCTCCTGCAGAGAACATTTATTAGTCTCGAGTGACTATAATGCATCTTCTCACCGGCCTGTGGGTCCAAAGTGTTGCATAAAACGATACCACTTAACAGATTACTTCAAGTTCCAATAAAAACGTCCTTTAAAGGCTTCACCGCTCTGAAGTGGATATGCCAGAATAATGTCAAACTCATAATTTACTTCTAAAGCAGATAGAGAATGAGTCCATAGAGGGTGTGCAGACTGAGTGAGTCACTATACATTCAGCTGAAAACACTGGGATGAAGAGCTGAGGCAGCTGTGGACATGTTGTCTGCAGCAATCAAGCAAATATTACAATCCGGCTTAAGAGATGAAGAACAAGTTCCATCTTAAAGGGCTCAAATCTGAAGATATTTCAGATTTTCTATTTGTACAGTACCATACAAAATGCACAGTATGCATAAATTAAATCAGTAATGCAAGCGTTGTACGCAGTCATGTATGGTTCATAGCTGAAGTGGGAGCTACTCACCGCTTCCTGCAAACAGACTTGTTTGAGCTCTCCCACTCTGCTGTTGAGGAGAGCCTCCAGGGCCCGCTTCCTCTCTTGCAGAGTTGCAATCCTCTCAGCCTGCAGCTTGCTGTCCTGGCAGCCTTGCACATCTACAAAACACAGCACACATGAGGCATCCTCACAAGGTCTTAATGAACAGGACACTGTATATTGTAGGTCAAATCTCTGGAAGGTAGGATTCTACGATATAGTCTTATAGTCAATGGTTGTTCTAAGTGTGTGTTTATGATGTCTGCTCCCAGTCGCTCTGAGCTTTGAAAGGATTATCTAACAGCTGTGGTGACAGTATGTGAACAAAAGGCCTTCACACATACAGCTGTTTTCCCCGCTGGCTGTTCCCTTGAGAAAATCACTTTTGTTTTCATTGGGTTGAAAAAAAAACAACCAAAGCCTATAAATCTGCCGGACCATTTCAGGCTTGTCCAGGCGTGTCTTTACTGCGGAGTCCGTGGGAAGTCGTTACTCACCTGGAGCCCCCAAACCCATGGATGTGATCAGATGCCCTTTGACCTCCATGTGACGTAATACTGGGGACTTGAGAATTTACGCTCCCAGCCACGCCCTCACCTGATGAGGAGAGACTGAGATTAAACCGCAGCTGAGATGAAGCAGGAAACCACATGTAGGCGAGCTGTCCCCCCCCCTCTAACCTCGCAGTATCAGCCATGTGTTTTCTTAAGGTATCGGGGTAAGCAGTCGAAAGTCATGAGGGTCTTCTTGTTCAGACAACACCAGGCCGAGCAGCTGCAGCTCTGCTTTGCAGTCTAGAACCAGATCCTTCAAAAGATTAAAAACAGATTTAGACTGGAAAAAAAAGCTTAGTGGAATAATATATTAAGAATTGTTATAAATCAGCGCAAACTTGGCGACTCCCTCTGTCACTCTGCTTCAGTACAGAGAAACAAGATAAAAACAATATATACAAATACTAGTTTCACATTAAAAGCTCTACAAAAACAGATGTGACTAGTCATATTATGCGTTTTGATCATTAACAAAATAACACATTTCAGCAAAGGTCAGAAATAACTTGCACCTTAAGGCATTCTGAATTTAAGTAATAGTCTAAACTTAGCTCTCGGAGGCAATCAGCCACCAATTAATTTGCAAAGAGGAGGAAAAATGAGGCAGGAAAATTAATAATGTATTAAGAGAAACGAGAAGGAGAGACCTAAATACTGTGTCTTATGTCTCGGCAGCTCAATAGCTCCTGCTGGTACAAGAGGGAGAGGATGCCAGAGGAACTGAGCCAGAAGCAAAGTGATGGAATAAATAACAGGGACGAGGAATAAATGCAAGGTTCAGCGAGGCTGCTGTCATAAATATCAAAGTTTACTTTCACGGCGTTCAGATCATCGAATAATTGTGTTGGAAGATAGAAATCAAACTGATTTCCAAAAAATGAGAAAAAAAAAACATGGACAAGATATTCTGCCTCCACTCGGCTGCGGCAAGTGAGCAATGTTGCACTTTCCCTCACATAATAGAGGTTCATTACAAACAAAGCCTCTTTCCTCACACCCAATAGGGACTTGACATCCAAAAATAGCAAATAGCATTTTCTGCCAAAAGCCTCTCACTTCACAAATTGCTGCCATAAACAAGCATCTTGCTCTCTTCTTGCCAGTCGAGTAAATCATAAAACGACTCTATTCAACCCAGAAATCTAGATGGAGGCCTCGAGGGCTGAATCAAAATCACCCTTCCAAAGACTGCCTCTGCCAGCATCACATCTTTCAACGTTTATATATCAGTTAGTCTGGTGAAAAGAGCAGCTGTCTCCAAGCTCTGCACACAACTGACCGGCCTTTTGCTGTTTTTGGGTCAGTAAGATATAGTGTTCTGTTTTTCCTGACTCAAACAACATAAAGACTGAGGCTCGCTTTGTGTGAACACATACTTCAAATACTTCCACCGCCTTTGCGCTGGCTCCTGTCCGAGAGCCGAACCGGTCGCCGCTGTTTGCTCCTGTACGTGTGAAAAACCTCCGGCCGGCTTGACCTCCCATTGACAGACAAGTAGGAGCCTTTCACACTAAACAAGTGGCAGAGTTACGACCGGCGCTCGGACAAAAGCTCACATGAATCCTGTTACACAATACCGAGTCCCCGATCACCAGATTTTAAATTAATCCAATATACTGGGGAGGATTTCCACCTTGGAATTTCCAGAGTGGTGTCATGCCTGAGCTGTGTTGAACAGGGAGGCTGAGCGGTTAAACCTTCTGAGAGAAGCCGTCAGGAGGAGACACACAGAGAAACTTCTGGTAACTTTATTCCCCCGGATGGTTGCTGGGCATCTGAATGAGGGAGCCAAAAGGCTTCCATGCACCTAAGAATGCCTTCGTTGTTATTGCGATCTTATTCACTCGCTGACATCTGGAATGTATTTTCTTATAAAGCTAATAATCCGTTTCATACGTTTGTTGTACTTTGTGATACCTGCTAATACAGCAGATTTAAAAGGGGGAACGATGTAATAAAAGCTACACTCACAGCCAGTAAAACAGGTCATTACGAGTGGTCAACTGATGTGGGTTTTCATCGGCATGACAATATTTATGGAACACCAATATCATGTTGTTGTTTTTCTTGCATCTTAATAATGACTAAATTTCAACACTTAAATTAATGTCTATTTAAAATAATCGGCTTCTTGAGTGCAGACATTAGCCAATTGTTTGCTTTGGCAGGTGTTACATTCTCAGTGTCCCTGAGTGCAGGAGGTTTGGCATCCTCAGAGGGTGAATGCGGAGTTCCTGTCTGTGTTGCACAGACTGTGTTACACAGGGACACCAAGCAGACAAGAGCTATGCGTCTGCGGTGCACGCAGCTTTCCGTATTTGCAGTTGTCCATGTACACAACAAGAATAATACTAATTAGGGTCAATTTGAAATTGAGGAGCCTCAGATACAGTCCGTGACATTATTCCTATAAACCCTCGCATCATATGATCATTTGGGCAGATAATTGGTTCTGACCAGCTTCGAATTGGGATCCTGACAACCGTGAGGGGCGAATCGGACGTAAAATTGACCTGTCCTTTAGTGATTACCAGGCCTTAAAGGATAATTCCGTTATTTTTCATCCTGGACACATGTGTGGGGGCCTGAGTGGATCCTTGGGACCAAAGCGTTAAAAGTCCAGTATTGATTGAGAACAATATAGCTGATAACTGCAAAATGGCTGTAATGTGAATAACTGTCCTCCTGTATGGATCTTTTTATGGTGTTATCAGACTCTGATAAGGACAGTCGTGGACCATTCTGTGGCAAAGACAAACACTTGATTGATTAATTGATTTGACGGACAGTCCCCACGTCATTTATTTTTGCAGCCATTTCTCGGTTATCAGCGACATTGTTCTCGTTCAATACTGCACCAATTACTGTGAGCTGAGGAGCTGATATACTTGTACAGACTGTTTGTGTGGGGGCAACACACACCGATGGTGTTTAAGCGCACATCAACGCATATGGATACCTGCACTGTCCTATTTCCTATCATCAAAGCGCAGTGTGATAGTTTCACAACCGTGCAAGATACGCTCACGGCAGTTTACTGCTGTGTAGTTAAGATCAAAATAAAGGCAGAGTTCGAAGAGGCTCTTTTCTCCTCCCCTATATTATAACTCTGTAGTCATGGATACTGAATACTCATTGGTCAGCGGGTCAGCATTTTTACTGGCGACACGGCGGGTATAATCCCAACCAAAGATGATCCCTCGTTTAGCATTTGTCATTATCCTGTAAATGCCACTTGTTAAATAAATGTAACAGGTGCATTTATATAGCTCCTTTCAACATTAACTGTGAGCAAAACACCTACAAAGTTGCCTCATTCACACACTGTTGCAACACAGATTGTGGCTGCTATTCGAGGTGCCAAGCTGCTAACACCTTCACACACACATCCGTAATCAGTGGTTTGCCAAAGGACACATCGGGAGGAGCTGGGGATCGAACCAGTAACGTATTGATTAGGGGGAAGTCCACTCCAGTTCTCCTTAAAGCAGCATAGTGAAGCTTTGTTTACCAACAGCATCCTCCTTTGGCCCAAGAGGTGATCAATAGACTGTTGGTGCATCGGTAGGGAGAGTACCGCACTACTTGCAACATTATTTGAAGGAAGAAGAAACGGACGGCCGTCAGACATGTTGCAGCAGGTCAGTGGTGATCTGAACTCACAGCAGTTGCGTTTTAATGCACTCGCTAACAGGTAACGTTTCACTGACTGAGTGATAAGCGGCAGGTAAGAATCATTGCACTTTTTCTCTTAGCTTCCTCCCTTAACCTCATCTTCGGTCCTTTCACCACTGCTATGACATCCGCACTGAGAGTCTTAAGCTGGTTTCTAGTGCAGTCGAGCCTCACTCAGATTTCCTGCCCAAATTACACAGTACAAGAACTGGCACACAGACTCCGGAGTGGGAATGAAAGAGCTGAAATTGTACCTTTTACAAGTCAGTGTTCCATCAAAAAAAAGTTAAGTTTAGATCTTACAGGTCCATTATGTTGCTTGAATAGACCAAGGTGATAAACAGAAGATGTATTTCAGTTGCATGCTAGTAACAAAAGCACAAACAGAAAAGGTGCCACCAGCACAGATAGAGATGTCAGAAAGGAAATGACAGAAGAAACAGCATTGAAATATGAGCAAACAACCGACAAAAGATTTTTTAAAAAAAACTGCATTCATGATCGCATGGTGCCAAATCAAAAATACCAAAACCAAAACAAAGAACATATACGAACAATAGCTTGTGCCACTCCAAGGTTCCCACCAATTAGACCTCAGTGGATGACGAAGAGGAGCAGTGACAATCTGTGAGCTGCAACAGGTCGCCCTCGAACCACGAGTGAGCTTAACAAGTGACACACCTGAGAGGATCAGCTGCCTCCCTGGCTGAACTCAAGCGCTCACTGCTTAAACATCTGGTGTGCAGATGCGTGCAGCACTACAGGTACAACAACACGGACACACATTCCAGAGAGGAGCCTGCAGGCGGGATAATGGAGAATCAGATAAACAACAGAGTCATTGGGAGCCGCATGAAGAAAAGGATTGAGGAAGATATGAACACTAGAGATATGAACGCAATGGGATCATAAAGCTCGATGCATGTGTAAGGGGGGTGAGGGAGGGGCTCTGGATGGTGATATAGATAGCTGTGTGGGAGCCATGTTGATTTAAACATGAGCTGTGCGATGAGAGTGAGCTGCCTCTGTTCAGCTCCCATCACACGAATGCAAATCACAGAGTAGTTTAATATTCAAGTCTGTCGGGCCAAACGCTGAAGCCTGAAAGGTAGGTTCAATCCTACTATGTCCACACAAGGAACTGCTCTGCTCTCTCCTCAGCTTAGAAGTCCAACATATTAAATCACAACATTCACAGCGAAGCTAAATTCCTACAGGCAACAGTGTCATTGTTAACCGCGATGCCTCCGAGCTTTTACAGAGATTCACTCTCTCTGCTGTCGGCTTTTATCCGGCCTGAGAGTCCCAGAAACAGACGACTGCTCTCAACCGCATTTATATAACACATACTTTCATCCCTTACTGAGCGGCTCGTCTTAATATGTGACAGTAAATGATTCTGCAACATCGGATCTGTTGCCACTGGCAAGGGAAAAAACACAAATTATTTGTTAGTTCTGTCAACAGGCAAAACTAGAGCAGCTGACATGTAAAGGAGCAGCTGAACTATCATGTGGAGCTCACGGTGCACAGGTGACCCTGGCCAGCCCTCATGTTGACTGTTGGTGTTGACACAGCTGCTGCTGTTGTGAACTTACACATAGTAACCAGAGCATGGCTACAACTCCACAGCTCCTGTTAGACAAGCTTGAAGGGCCCAAGACTGCTTCTGAGGAGCCAACAAATCTTTGATTGCCATATGTTGCAAAACAGACTCCCCCAAAGCCTGCAATGGGGCATCATGACAGTGGATAGTGTTTATTATCTTAATTCTAAACCCTTGTTGGGAACATGTGACCCTTCTCTTTATGCTCTTTTTGCTACACAACCTCAAACTTAAACCTTCAGGTAAAAATTTGATTTTACACCGCAGGCCTCTGTAGGACCAAAAGATCCGTCCTGGTCAGTTGGGACATACAGACGGATACGCTGAGCTTCCTCCAGCTGACTGTCCCCAACCAATGAACTGTAAAAGGCTTATGGAAGATCAGGTGACCTGCACCTCCAACCCCGGCTCTAATATGATCTCTTCTTGTGCTCTATATATCCATGAAATACTGATTTATAACACGCTTATCGGCACACAGCAGGGCAGCTTAGTGGAGACTGACCAATTGCATGGCTTGCTATTTCCCCCCCGTGGCCTTGGCGCTCACCTTTGCACGCTTGACACAATTACTACTGATGAAACAAAGCAATTTTAGTGATAGCCATCCACCTGGATTCAGCTCAGCTCAGGTTTGGAGGAGTAATAAAGAAAGGAATGTGGCTCAAACATCGGAGGGGATTATTCCTATACGTTTGCCCCTTTGCTCTGTAACACCTGGAGGGATTTCTGTGTATAGAATCAAGAGATTTTCATGTTCCACTTTGACTGTAATCTGCTTTGTTGACGTTGGAAGAAGTTCAGAGCTGCTTTAATGTGCAGCCGCAACCGTGTACTTACATTCATTATATTACAACCGCCTGATCTGAGTCTTGGATGCTCTTTCTAATTGAAGAAATGTGGGTGAATTCTCTCTGCACTATCGCTCTTGTGTATTCTCAGCTCTTGATAAGCTGTGGGAGTTGATTCCCTGAACTCACAGTAGCGAGACATGCTGGACAAAAACCAACAGCATACCCTCATTTAAATCCATGCCGACAAAAAGGGTTTCTGAAAGTCCTTGATTTGGCTCAGGTGGCGAGTGTGTGAATGTGAAAATTGCCAGCAAACACTTGTGAGTCCACTGGAGCAGATGCTCAGATCCCGTATGTCCAAGTCTTCAGAGCATAACAAAAGGAGCAGCGTAACCTTGACAAAACAAAATGGCAAAAGAGCAGTTGTGTTTTGCACCAATCTGTGTCAGGATCCACTTCCATGGTGTTTGATGGATCTGTAACACACATGGTGGCGTGAAAACCACAGGGAGCCTCTCATAGAAAGTGACCCGCCATGGATGTAGAGAAAACAGTGAAGAGAGAGGGGGGGTGAAAACAAACACCAACATGTGTCCGAAACCAAAAGGATCGGGATGAAAGCAAACGTAAAGAACAGCTAAAACAGCTAAACCAGCCCCATGAACTTAAAGCCCCAGCAAATACAAGAACCCTAAAAAGAGGTACAATCATCACTTTCAAAAGTGTAAAATCCTCTGAAAAGGTAGATGTTTCCCAAACACAGCAAAGGTGAATCACCCTGAAGGCACTGCCTGACCCTCTCCACACATTTCGGTGAGTTTAGTCAGAAGCAGACGGACGTCCTTGTTCAGGAATCTGTTAATAATAGGGATTTACACTGCTGCAGGAGAACAAGCAGTATTTATAAATGGGAACAGTAAAAATCAATTGGGGCCCAGCAGACAGCAGCAGAAACACACTTCAGCCTATTTTGCTCCATAACAATTAAGCAACAGGGGGAAGTTGTGTATTCCCAGGAAGCGTGACACATTCTCTCTTTTAAAGCTCAAGCATGTATTCATTCAGTTGTTGCTGTGGCATTTCCTGCCTTTCAATTAACACAAACAATATGCTAGTCTGCTTGCAGACGCTGGGACCGGCTACAATACACAACCACATGAAAAATACAGGGTTCATCTTCGTGCAGTTGTTGTATTTGATCTAAACCTGCAGGTTGCTGGCTCAGTGTGGGAAAGCATGTGTTCCCATATTAACCCCGGCTGCAACAGCAGACATCCTTCATCTGCATAGCTGCTGCAGACGGCAGTAATGAAACACACGACAAGGTGGACACGTCCAGAGGAAGATACAGGCTGATCAGCCTTTTAGACTCAACACGGGCGGAGGTTTTCTAACAGAAGATACACTGGCTGCTCTCTATTCATGTGCCCAGTTAAGACGAGAAGGACATCTTGGAGCTCAATCTTACCGGGGAGCATGACCGATGCCTTCGGAGGTCTCCATGGTCCTCTGTAGCCAAGCCAAGCCGACAAAAATCATTCCTGAACGACACCACGGGATTAAATCCACCTCAGAATAAGCCTTTCATTAATACCATGTGGGGTTAATGTAAAAAAATAAAAGAGTAAAGCCCCTGCTTCATGTTGGCTTCGTATCCCAATTGTAATTCACCAGTAGCCTCGCTACCTCCGCTGCGTCGGAGCCCTGCGCATCTCGGCGGAGCTGCTTGCAGAAAGAAGAAAGCTTTCCCCTCCTGCACCGGATGAAACCTACTATTTATCTGCTCGACTGTGTCACGGCAACGACGCCCCTCCCAGATGTTACATGCTTCCAATGTGCGCGGCTTTAATCCTCCACTGAGATACTGCTGTCCAGTTGTTGCATGGCACGAGCACTGGGAGGCAGGAGAAACCAACAACACACACACACACGCACGCGCACACACACTATTAAGTCTGAATATGTGTTTTGTTCATCGCCCCTAAGGTTGTCCAATTATTATCTGAAGATTGTTTTCCGTTGTAAATCTTTTACATACATGATGAACTGTCAGGTCAATTCATTTATGGAGCAAAACAACCACAGGAAATACTGACATTTAAGAGGATCAAAACATGTAATATTTAATATTGTAAGATAAGATTAGTATAATTCGGATAAAATAATTGTAACACAATATTATGTATAGAGAAAATAAATAGTAAAAAAAAGAAGCAGAGAAAAACCCAGATGCTGGAATAGAATCTTGGCATTCCACTTTTCTGCAAACCACAGACACATGCTATCTCATCATTTTAGCAACACAGCCTGTTGAAACTCTCGGTGAACATTGGCCTGTTGGTTATCTGTGTGTCAATATATGGTCAAGAGCTGGTTGAGTTTGGGCCCAAAAGACTTGGTTAGGTTTAGTTCCAAAAAACACCTGGTTAAGTCTAGTTTGGCATCAAAACACCTGGTTAGGTTTCAGCACAATAACATTTGGTTAGTGTTAGTTGTCTTTTCTGTGTTGTCTTGTAGTGTATGGGTAGTGTAGTGTGTTGTGTTTAAAGTTGTGACTCAAACAGCTGCAAAGTCCAATGTTATAACGTTTGCCCCCACCCCCCCACACACACACACCTAATACAGCTGTAACCAGTCTTTTCCAGTCTTCTAAAAACATCAATGCGAACTGATAGAGTGCAAATTACTTCACATTTCAGCGTTAATAATGGTAAATTAAACAGGAGTGGAAAGCCATGTATCATCAAATCTGAGGGGTCTGGAGGTGCAGTTCAGAGTTACTGGCTGTCAGACCATGCAGCTCTTAAGAAACAAAATCATATTAAAATCGATTCTGTCCAACTGGTAAGCAGTGAAGCAGTCAGTGCAAGATGTGGGTGATTTAACCAAAGAAAATTACTCCAGAATCAAAGATAACAAAGATTTCTTGCACAATTCTATTTTTAGTGTTGAAGGCTAAAGAGTTAATGTGCTGTTGGAGTCTAAATCACAACCTTAGTTGTATTCTGGTTTAGCTGCAGGAATCTAGGGGGTTTTGCATTTTTAAATCATCTTTATATGAATTTAATGATAACCTTTATGTGCCATAGGGTTTTGCTTCTTGGATAACCAGCTTTTAGCAGAAGGTGCAGCTTGGTATCATTTGTGAGAAAATGGTAGGAAATCTATTTTGTAAAAGAGGAGCTTGAACGGGACACGTTAATAAGAAAGAGCGCTCGATAGACTCATGAATTAGGAGCTATGCTAACATGTACATCCCACAACCGAATCTATAACCACACATTATTTTCATGAGTCTTTAAGATGTAACACATCATCGGACACATTTGATAAACAGTATGAAGAATGAGTCAGCAAAAAAAGTTTATTGGCACACCGACAGGAAAATTGCCTGTGTGACACTTCTGAAAATATGTTTCAATTCACCAACTCAACAGCAGGTTTTCGAACAGTGACAGAACCCGAACGCTTCAAAGTTTGCACAATTACTTGAGGAAACCAAGGTAACAAAAATAGAACTATTTTAAGGACACATAAACTTTCATATTCTTAAAATCATTACCCCAGAAACTTTGCAGTGGAAATGGGACAGGCCAGTTGCATTTATTTAACATGGATGAATGTTGTAAAACTTCATCCAGAACGTTTAAATACAATACTGAATATCAAGTATCATACATGGAACCACTTTACCAAGTTCACCTGTAAGATGACTTTTTAGCACAAACCCAGGTTTATTTCAGGATATGACTTTAGGATTGGGAATGAAATTCTGCAGGTATATAGTAAAGATACTCTGGTTAGTTTAGTGTCAAACGTAAGCACATTTCAGATGTGGAACCTGTTTGTCTAAAGATTATCTGCATTTTAAGATGTAAGTCAGTAGATGACAAAAGGCTTTTGACTGTGACCACCCGTAAATAACTCTTATATTGGGATCAATGTATATCAAAAAGCATCAGACCTTTTTAAATCAATAGCAGGTGGAGGCAGATATTCCTTCCAGCGATCACTGTCCCAGACATCTTGAGTGTTGTTCAACAGGCGTCTTCTCTCCGACTCCCCAAACTGAACCGTTGAGCTCCTTCTCAGCCAGTACGTTATATATTGGACATCTTACACACTGGTGATGTCTGTCTTATATGTGTTGGGTCAATTTGCAGACATACATCTTTCCATTTCCAGAATCATTAATAGCAAGTATTTTGTAAACATTTCAATCACAGTCTATTATAAATTATTTAACTATGAATTATTTACTTTTGACAATATTTTAGAGAGTCAAATATTAAGCTAACTCCAGTGATGCACAGAAAAATATCAAAACCTGGATGAATCACTGAAATTCTGGTTAAAATCACATTAATTCACCATGAAAAGATGCAAACATATTGTACTTTGCCCAAAAATGTCACTATGCTCTGTTAAATATGGTGCACAGTCCAGAGGTAGCATGACAGCATTGCTAACATGGGATAAAGAACAAGAGTGAAGGTTAATCACTAACAGAACTCTCTTCTGGGCTGAGACAGATGATATTCACTGAAAGAACTAAGCACCAAAGCATATTAATGGCGAGGGTTATTGATTCCTCAAGTAAAAGTGGCTCAGCCAACAACACACCGACCACACAGTCGACTGGCTGACTTCATCTCTACTCATTATTCTGCCCAAACCGACAGAGCAAAATAGAGAAAGAAACTTGCCTGAATTAAAATGTCACAGCTCATGGAATGCCTTTGGTGTAAATCTGTGGTGCCATATATTATTGTCAGCATATGAAAGTCAGAAACCGAACGGTACAGACATGTACCAGAGTACTGGTGGTCCCCTCTGTGGTCATAGGCGTATGCGCTGCTCCGCTAAACGTCCTCATCCACGCAACATTCGACAATTAGAACAGATACTCTCCTTTTTCCTAACTAAGAAGTCACACGTTGACGCCCTCTCCAATGTGATGGGGTCTTTACTAGAAGGGTCTCTCGGGGGAAGTCCCTGGCACACAACGTATTTCTCCAGTCCCAAAAGCAGATTCACCACCTCCGTCACAGAGGTCAAGCGTGCTGGGTAATCGTCGTACAGCAGGTGGGTGGGGAGCAGCGGCTGCTTTTGGACGGTGACCTGATAGAAGAAGCCCGGGTCGATCAGCACTGTGGTATCGGCCATGTTGGACTGTTTAGAACACTGGATAAGCTGCAGTTGTGGGCCATCCACCATTATGGCATACCATAGGATTGGCAGCGTTGTGGTGCGTATGGAATTAAGCAGTTTCATAAGCTGGTTTTCAAGGTCCGTACAACTCACGGCTGGATTATCAGCTAAACTGAAGATTTGTGTGATCTGCAGAGAGGAACACAGTAAGAAAAGTACTGTTGGCGTCATCTGCGATGATCCAAAGAAAGAGTATGAATCATTTTTCGGACTGGAGACTCCTCACATACCATTGGTAACTCTTCATCCTCGTCGAGATGCCTTTGACCATCTATGCTGAAGTGAGATTTGTCGCCATCCCATCTGCTTGGTTGGTCCTGCGTTGATGAGAGTGAACGCATGAAAATCTCAATCAGTGATTTATGTTCAGTAAAAGCACCAAATACCAACGCTGTTACTTGTGGACTGTATAAAAGACATTAGTACCACTGTCTCCGCAGCAGGGACTGGTAGCGTGTAGTACTTAACCTGATATTTGACAAGCTCAATACGATTGCATTTTCAGAGTCTTCAAGCCGGCAAGTACATTTACATGAGATTTCTTATACAGCTGATAGAGTGTTGGCTCTTGATTTAAAAAACGTTTTACTTGCAATACTCCATCTGGTTTTCTTCAGTAACTCTCATGGCATGATTGTAAGCTACAGGAAGTCTCTGTCAGCCTGCCTTTCTGCAGTACGACCACAAGTGTGTAGTTGAGCGGTGTTCAACACACTCCATCTGTGCAAGCACAGAACTTTTGTAATAGAATATTTACCATCTATCATTTCATCTGTTATTAGATGTCCACGATACTTTATTAAAGACTACGGTTGTCACAATCAGAAATTTGGTAGTTGGTACCAATACCAATCAGCCCTCATGGCTTCCTCATTTCTTAGGATCAAGGGAATAGCATCCTTATATCTGATGTTTGTGAGCTTCTTGTGCTCAATCACAGTTTATGTTCTAAATTTATTGACATAGAAATCGGTATATGATCAGTCTGTACTGCCCCTACAGACTGCTGCTACACACCAACGAAGCGTGCTCATCCTCCGTACTAATACAACGGTCTACACCGGCCTCACTAATGTTTCAATAACGATGTTTAGGCAAAAGCTCTTTGCTTCAAGGTATTAAGTCGTTGTCTCGACAGAACTGGCGAATAAAGAGTTCCTGTCTGAGATGTCTGCACTCATGTCACCGATACATATACAGGACAAGATGTATTGTTTTGAATAAAAACAAATTGTGAAGGGAAGTCTATTTATATATCCATCCTCATTCTGAGGAAACTCAGAAAGGCGTATACACATTAAGGATAATTAATTCCTTGTCACAGTGAATGAACCGTACTGAAATAGACCAGTCTGAACAAACCTAAACACATTTATTAATGAGTCAAGCTTCTAATTCCATAAAGTAATCACAACCCCTGATATCCTCCCTCTGACTATTCCCATGCCAAGATCAGTTGTCTGCTCCCCGTCCTGCTCCACCAGAAACGTCTCCCTCACAGTTCTCCAGAAGGTTGTCAGCAACTCGGAGGTGAGCTTTAATCTCTGGGTTCCGACCCAAACAAAGGCAACGACAGTTGTACAGCAAAATCCAAACAGCCTTTTAGTGAAGCTGGTAAGAGCCAAAAGCACCAGCAGGCCCACTCGTTCCCCCAGCAGGTGCAAGGTCTGACCGGATAACACCGGCCCGGCGCTGCTCTTAATAGCACTGGACAAATGACCCGTCTGGCCAGATCTCTGGGTTGAACATGTCAACCACCTTCTTGTATTCAGCAGATACTTAAAATGAAATACCCAAATAAAAACTCCATGTCGCAGGCTGGGGAAAACTCAGAAGCTAAAACTCACACCAGTTTAGACCGACCAGTTTCATAGTCAAAACTAAACTGACTGAACATGGAACCGAAATGAGCATTAAAACAGCAAATGCATTCACTGTATTCCATCGTGTTATAAACACACGTCCATAATATCCACCTGGTGTTAATGTTACTGGGAAGTATCAACACTTCGGATGAGTATCAGACATCTGTTGTGTGGTGGCTCAATGCCTGAACTGACGGTACACGCTTATGTTAGCAGGCTTCAGATGCAAAGATCCTCTTTACAAATCCACAATCGTTAATCAATCATTGATCAATTCCTCCCACTAGTTTCATAATAGCAATTTTCTCATCCATAAGAAAGGCTTTTAAATAACAGAATAATGAGGGAGCCTTTATGTGAAGAACTCATGTGAAATGAATTGTGTTTATGTCCTTCTCTACAATCATTCCTTTGAGAGTCTCATCCAATCACATATTGGACGACAGACTGCAGTTTCATATTTGGAAGAAGAAAATAGCCACTTAAGAAACCGCTTAGACAGGCTACTTACACTTTTGTAAAACACTGCTACAACATTGATTTAATTTTCACTTAATTGTCAGAATATTCTTTTGAAACTTGTTTTCACATGAATCAAGAAACAACATATTTTACCAAACAAAACAAATACTACAACATACATGACATTAGATGTTGTGAATTAATGGCTGCAGTGAATCGACTTCCTCCCTCTCCATAACTTTCAGTGCTTTAGTCAACACAGGAACAAATGAGGCTGATTTCAACAAAAGACTGCCGTGGTCTGTTCAGTCCAGCCTGTTGGACTCTGAATATTCTGCTTGATGACAAAAGCTGATATTCTTCAAATAAAATCAGAAGCTGGATGCAAGATTTTCCACAACATCTTTTTATTATATGCCGCTTTAAAGTATGACTCAAACAGTTGACCCACAATCCTTTGTAGCGGTCTAACCAGCCGAACCATAAGCTGAACAGAGACAACTGTACCATGCATCATTCAGTGATGAGCATCAGACAGTTTCATCTAATCGGAGTGACGGGACTCGCAAGACAAGTGACTGTCAGAACAAAGAACGGCGGAGTAACAAGTAAAGAGCAAACAGCTTCGTGACAATATGAATAAGAAGAGCCAAAGGGACCAGCACGACAAGATACAAGGAAACAGAAAAGGTGCCAGAAAGGATGCAGAGGGTCGTTGCTAACGAGAGACGAGACATTAGTCATGATGACTCATCTAGGTTTACCTCCTAAAGTAAAAAAAAAGGGTGAACTTACCTGATGCGAGCTGTTATGGTTGCTGGGTTGAGCTCCTCTGTCAGCCAGTCCATTTCGTACTCCGAAATCTGATTGATTTAACTGTTGAAACACAGCGTTAACGTTGTCATGCTGTTCGGTGAAATGAACCTTTAGGCTACAAAACACATATGATTCTGTGTTTCGAACCTGCATAGATGATTGGTGGTTACTCAAGTCGATGTCAAAACTGTGTTTGCTACTGCTGGCAGGTTCAGAGCTCCAATTCATCTACAACAGCAAAGCACACAGGTCACATGTGTGAAGCAGTGGTTAGAACTGGAGGACAGGAAAGACAAGTTCTGCAAAGGGATATTCGAGAAACAATAAAACAAAAACAACTCACTCCTGGTAAGTTACTGTCATCATCTTCATTGTCAGTGAAGTCCATAGAAGTTGGTGCCGTTTTGTGTTTCCTTATTGACTTTCGACTGTACGTGTAATGAGGCCTCGGCCTGCCTGGTAGCAGTGGGTTATCTGCCCCATAGTCACCCTGAGCCATCTGATAGGGCAGCAAATGCCTCTGCCAAATACACAATTAACTCTATGAAAACATCTCAATACTGCAAGAAACAGCAGAAGAATTCAAAACTGGGAGATACGGTGTCTCACCATTGCCTGCCTCTGACACTGGCGTAGACGACACTTCTGCCTCTTCTTGTTACTGCCTCCGAACTTTGGTTTGTCTACACAGAAATCACACGTGCCGCAGTCTTTCCTGCAAAGACAGGCTTTGCATTCTCCACAGGAACGCCGTTTGCGCTTCTTATGCCACTGCAAAAAGAACAATAAGACAGCTGAGCACAAGTATCAGGACATCAAGACCCAATCAAGAGAGGAAATGACGATAATTCATCCATTCGGTCCATAAATATGAAATAAAGGGGACAACTGTATATTTAATCAGGTGTTTTAGACCCATGCAATGATTTAAACACTATGGACAGTGAAAACGTGGACATCAGAAAAACAAACACTCACATCATCATCGTCATCCGTTGACATGTCGTCGTCATCGTCAACGTCTATGTTGACAGAGAAGTTCTCTGTGTCACTGCTTTTGAAACTTGTGTGCTGCTGCAGGAGGAAAAGGTTATTAGTTACAGTCAAAGTGTAAAACATTCTTCATAGAAAGTAAAATGCTGGATTCTTTTTATTTAGTTTGGCATTTTGGACAATGTCATTGGGCCAATAGCGCCATAGTTGGGTGTAAACCTTGTTAGGCTCCTAATGTCTCAATATAGTTGTTTTTTTTTTTTTTACTTCTCTCGTCTGCTCCTGAATCCCAGTAAAACCAGTAAGTTGTCACGGTTACTGATCAGGGTCCAACTTACAATCACATTAGATTCAGGCAAATACATTGGCCTGTAGTGGAAAATCTGCATAGAACTGTGTTAAAAAGGATTACAATCTGTTTAAAAGGATTATAAATAATACCCAGAGGTATTGTGAGGAAGCGGTATCAAATTGTGGGATTTTTTTTCTCAGTATAAAGTAAATAGGAAAAATGGGAATGTGTATCTGTCATCCTGTCGTTGAAACCATTCTTGCATTGAAGCTGATAATGTCTGTTAGACATTAGAGATATTGGCAATGCAATCAGCAGGAGTATCCTGCGTATCCCCTTTAGAATCTCCTCACAAAACTAATCAGAAAACATTGCTGGCACACAGCTGCCCACAACGAAGACGAAGCAGGTACATCAGATAATCAAATGGCTACGAGAGGAGCCATGCACCTGCCTGCTGTATTCGGAGGGTTAGAGACAATGTTAGACTGAAGTTAGAAACAGAGCGGTATGAGAAGATCTGTCAAAATGACAGCCTTCAGATGTGTCCATGATTGTCAGGAAATTATGACAGAAGTTATTTGAGCTTACAGGCTTTTTAAAATGAATGCAATAGGTTCATTATAATAAACTCAGCAAAGGAAGTTTTGTTTTTGCTGGCGATCCTCACTGAACTAGTTGAAAGGGTGTAGCATAGGCAAGGGGAGAACTCATTCAATTTTGGGGCAAATCCATTCAACATAGCGTAAGAAATGCATTTATTTTATTTATTTTTTTTACATACTTTGCGGAGGTCTGCGCTCTCGGAGTGCATTTCTAGTTTTTAATGAAAAACACAACAATAAAACAAACTCTTATTAAATAGATCCAACTGTTATTAACAAAATGATTTAAACAGATGACAGCTTAGCTGGTGTAGCACAACATACTCGTGGTGCGAGTGCTATTATATTTAATAACATAAACAACCGCTGCAAGGAGCGCCGAGGTCGGCAGAAACTCTAACTAACCTCCAATTTAGTATTGATAAAATATTTCACTCACAGGGCTGCTTATTTTACATAACGATTTGATGAATTAAATGAGTTTAATGATCCTGCTTACATCGTGCTTAATTGCCATGTTACATGGTCCATGAACACCGCGTAACACCGGTATTGAGTTGAAATTCTGTCTGACATCAGGCGAATAAACACGTGCGCTTTGATAACACAAGCTTTGGTTACCTGGAAACTCATACTGTCATCAAATATTTCAGCAGCTTCACTATAAGGCCTCTTCTGCAGGAAGCCTCCACTTCCAGGGCCCTAATGTAGCATTCAGGACGAAAACAGAAAGTTTTGAAAAATTTAACGCTTCAACAATTAGCAACAAGATGAACAAATGTTGTGTGCCCACCAGCCTACCTTGCGAATAGGACATATACATTTGCGTTTCCTACATATGCGTTTTCGGGACTCAGGGCTCTGGAGTCCGTGCTTGCAGTTGGCACATTGCCCACAATTCTCTGTATTATGGCATCCCACACACTGCCCACAGGGAATCCACTACAGTTGGCGTGAACAAGAATAGAAAGGCTGGTTTGTTTATTGATATCTGTCTCATTTATGTGTTATTTTATTGCTACTAGTTAAACTAGAAATGGTAAGCGATTAAAAAGCATTGATTAATCTGCTTATTGTTTTCTATAAAATCTCAGGAAAAACTGTAAAATGTTCATCCAATTTCCCCCAAAAACTCAGTTGATATATTCAAAACTGGTTTATTCGAGGGGAAAAAAAGTCAAAAATCCAAACATATTATTTTATATAATATGCGATACACAAAAGCTTCAAATAGCCACATTTGGGACGCTGGAACAAGTGAAAGTTTGGCCCTTTTGCTGGAAAAATGACTGAAACGACTTATCAATTTTTTTTTTTTTAATTTAACAATTACTTTTCTGTTACTTGACTAATTGATCAATCGTTTCAGCGAAAAACTAAATGTGACCATGCTTTACCTTTCGAAAGCGAATCATCGGATGTTCTTTCGTCTTTGAGGCTGTTGGCGTTAAAAAAAAAAAAATGAATGAGTCCCAACATTAACAGTTTCCATGAATTTTTGTTCCATGTCTGAAGCCTTTACTGCTAAGAAACATCAAACAAAACACTAATGCACCGACATACCCCAACAGCTAGGACAGCTGGGCCTCTTTCTTTGCTTGTCATACCATGTGCCTGTAAAGGAAATACCACATCGGGCACAGATCCTGTGGAGAAATATGATAATCCTCAGACTTTATTGATCAACTACTCAACACAAATAACAGTTTAAGTGATAAAGCTCAATGTTGGAAATATAAACCGGACTCACAGAGTGTTGTCTTCTGAACCAATTTCTCCATTAATGGAGGGGAGCGGGTGTGATCTCGATGATGAGGGAACAGGAAGTCTAATTTTATCTTCGGTGAATGGTTTCTCATCGTAAGTGACTTGGTCTGTAGCTTCAATTGTACTCTGCGCGGGGACCCCGGGTTGGCTGGAGTTGGGGGTTTTGGGCCGCTGGCTCGGGGTGAGTCTGTGGTGGGAGTCCGGAGTGTCTGCCCCCTCTCCTCTCTCCATCCAGCTGGAGTCCGAGGAGGAATGATCCTGCGTCTTTCGCTAGAGGTTCAGAAAGTGAGGAGAAGTAACTGTTAGACACTATACATGTTTAAAACATCTGACATTTAATGTGATGATAAAAAGACGCTAATACCTTCGTTCTGTTTCGAACTCTTGTTGATGGTATTAATCCCTCGCCAAACTTCCCTGTCTTGTATTCAAAGTTTGACAAGTCGAGAATCCCCTCCAGCAGTGTAGCCAGCTCCACTCGGCTTCTCACCCGATCACCTTGTGGACTGGGAATTGAAAAAAAACATTTAGCTATATTCACCAGCCTTTCCGTCCAAAACAAAGACTTGCATAGGCCACATCTCCCTCTCCTTCCTGTTCTAAGCACTGACAGTACGGCCTGCAAATACAATGAGAAATTTCAACAGAAAAAAGGTTACCCTCATTCCTAAATGATAACAGGCAGAGCTTTGCTTGCAAATTACAGCTGTCTCTTCATTCCACAAGAATGAGGTACAGTAAGGTGCTGAAAGCTTAGTTGGAACAATATTCATGAGCCACATATAACTCAAATTGTAAAAATATTTTCACCATTGAAATGCTGAAACTGCTGTTTGATTGTAAATTGTTAATTCTTAAAACTTCTTGCCTTTCATTTGAAAATGAAGTGCTTTTGTCATGTTTGATGGATGATAACATTTTCTTCACCCTGGCATTATTGGTAATGTTGTAATACCCTCCAGTGAACAGAATGAAAATATGCCAGTGTCAATACAGTGTACAGATTCATCGTAAATATTAATAACAGCCTAAATTTAAAGAAAATATATAACAAAAATTAGAACAGGTGAAATCTTAGTGTGATTAAAGAGGGAGATTGACAGTACTTGGCCTGCTGCGGGAGTCAGTGTAACCGATGTTAGTCAGTGTTGAGGAATCCACCAAGTATTCACCATTACATCATTTTCATTTCACCTTTTCTCATGCTCCATGCAGCAGTGCATAGAGAGACAGAGTCTGGAGCGAAGCTCAGAAAGTCATATTTCAACAAAGTGACGAGAGAATGCAAAGGGCGGAGAGTTAGAGAGGTGGATGTCGGAGCATTTGGTGTCCAAGAGTAATGCAAAAGCAGCTATTTGGCAGTATTTTGGATGTCTGCAAACTTTGCTTGAAGAAGGTTATAACCAGAGGTAACACCTCAGATTTACACACACACACCTTAAGGCACATCACAACACAGCCGATGCCCTGCAGCAAAAGGCTGATCACATGAGATCAGACACGACACAGCCACCTATTAGTGGGGCATTTGCACAAATCACTAAATATGAGAATGACAGTGCAAGGTGGAGAGCGTGCACTGATGCAGTAAGTAATTATATCTGCAAAGCAATGGTGTCTATCAACATGATTCAGAGCTGTTGTCCACATTTGATCACCAGAACTAGTTACTTGGAAGGACATTTTTCTCACGAAATGCCTACATGCCTACAACCATATACATAATGAGTTGCGACAGCTGATTTCGGCAGTGGAAAATGTAAAATATTTTAAACAAAGTTGTCATTATTGTTTTTTCTCTTGATCATACATGTCGTAGCATAGTTAAACTTTTGAGCACAACGCTCAGGGTGTTAACAGTGTCAACAGAGGTTGAAAGCAAGCTGTGTGCAGTGCGTGGAGCTGAACAAGCGGCTGTGATAATACTACTGGTGAGACATGTTTATTAGGTGACGGGAAGTTTTCGTCACCATGACATCCCCACCTCTGACAACTCTCAACCACCTTGCTATCAGATGAACTCTGCTTACTACGGCAGCAGCAATACACAAATGACATCCTTGAGCACCAACATATACACGATAAAATATTTTACAACATCTATAAACAGCTTTAATTTTTTCCCATGAATATCAAAGATTTACCTCAGGTAGTAAACGTCCTTCTGGCCAATGCTGGAGCCTGAGCGCCGAACAACTTCTTTACGCTTCCAACCATCTCCAAGTTCAGAGCAGTCAACCCATCCCTCATCAGGATGTGATCGCTTACGGCGGGGAAAAGGAAGTCTGAAACATAAGTTGAAGTGCAGGGGCTAAATATAAATAAAAAAAACATACAGAAATATTTCGCAGAGGACAGACTATTGCACTGTTCATGAAACATTTTGGTTAGTATTCATTTCTGTTCAACAGATTGTGTGTGTTTAAATGTTAAGACAAATACGCTGTAAAGCAAAAATCATAATATCCAATAACTATTAACTGTAACCATTCCCTTTAACTAACACTGCATCATGGCAGATCACCACTCTATGGGAGATGATGTGATAGAAGCAGTAATTTGGCTCTTATGTGTGACATGGCCATACAAATCTAATGAAAATGCTAGGTGGTCCACTATTAGATTAATATTGTGATACCATGTTAATTTCAATACAGGAAATATTGAGGCAAAATAGTATCTGACTTACTGATGGACTTTTTTAAAGGCATTGTCCCCACCCCCTATGCTTTCAGTTTCTCCAGCAAGGCTCTCATCCTCTAGGTCATTTATACAAGTGCTGGCATCATCATCATCATCCTCAAGGGGCTCAAACCAGTCAACAGGGGGTTCACCACTAGCAGCCTTTTCCTGTTCTTGTTCCGTTGTCTCTTCCTTCTCCTCTCCTGGGGTTTCATCTACAGGATCTGACTTTGGGCTTTCTGTTTCGTTTTGTCTTCGTGAGGTGTCTTCTGCTTCACTAGTCTTCTCTGTGGTTTGGCCCAGATCATCTTCTACCGGCTCTTTGCCAGGGGTCTGTAGGGGCTCCTCGTTCATTGATGCACCAGTTTAAACTGCAGACAGTCCACAGACGAATAAGATATCCTCAAAAATGGGTCTTGCATTCCATTTAGTGTTGGGTATTTTGTCACTTGTCCTGGGTGGTTGGGCAGCTGATCCGTCTGGATGACTGACAGCTGTTCAGGTT
>CAAKHC010002994.1:21686-43989 GCA_901007825.1 Macroramphosus scolopax | reverse complement strand
GGGGTGTTAACACTGAAAAACAGCTGAGTTCTTCTCTCATTTCAACTGAGAGACATCAAAAGAAACTATGTTTTACCAAACAGATGCAAATGTCACCCAAAGTGGGCTTCCTTTAAAATTCCCAATCTGAAATTGTGCAGATTAAGTCCCTCTACAGAAAATTCATTGTCAAAAATTTGGACTTACCACCCTGACTCGCTCCAAGTCTACTTCGGCCCTCCTCAGCTTTTCCCAGTTGTAATGTTTGTTGCACTTCCTTTTGGATACTCTGCAGTAATCTCCTGTCAGCTCGAAGACATTCTTCACCATAGGACATCCACACACTTCATCCACTGGGATCTGGACACCAGAAGAGGAGAGAACAAAAGCTCTATCCTTCACATTCACAGGAATTATATATTTTTACTGATTGACAGAGGGGGTTCCGCTGACCTTAGGATCCCTGGAATGTTCAGGACACAAAACCTGAAGCCTCTTGCAGTAAGTCTTGCTTTGGGGATTATACACGTCACAGAAGAGTCTGGTTGCACTGTGAAATAAAATAAAATAATGAAGCAACTAAACTAGGACAGTTCTTTATACTTAGAGTTATCTTCTTCTTACCCTTCAATTCTTGTAGGATACATGGAACCAAAGGAGGTCTGGCTTTCGTACTGTCAAGACAATCATCACAGAAAGAAATGTTACCTGTTCTTCTAATATACTGGTTTGCTTTTTGATATATCTCATGTTTACAAGTAGATGCACACATTTAAGAAATATTCACCTTTGCGTAACATCTCTCCATATGTCTCAGGGCAACTTTCGGATTGATTGGATGACTACAAGACACACAAAAGATCTGCAGGTCTGTGTCCTCCCCGTCACCCTCGTTCACCTGAAAACAGGAAACAAAGGCATGACATGGATGGGATCCTGATCTTATTGGAGGATCAAGCAGGCGTGCCGCTGCAAACTCACCTCCTCGTCTTGCTGCACCGCCTGCTGCTTGGCCTTGGCGATGATGCCCTCCAGTTCGTGGAAGCGCCGCTCCATCTCTGTGAGGCGCAGCCTGGCATTCTGCTGTTCCCGACGGATGCGCTCCAGGTGCTTCTTACCATGTTCCTCAGCAATACAGGGACTCTGTTGCCACTGCTGGATGCGCTGAGGTAGAATCTCATAGATCCGACTGTGGAGAGCCATGCCCACACATTAGAGTATAATGTACTACACGAGAATAACAACTACATGAGACAGTGACAAAAAAACTATTCCTACAGGGGGACACTACACCAAGGACGACAAAGAGAAAGGAGAATCATACGATGTCTCAGCTGTTTTCAACAAATGCCAATTCAATACTGAGAAACCAGGCAACAAAACACAATTCAGAAAGCTATTGTCTATTTGACTTTTGATGTTGGTGTTGTATTATAGTTGTATAACACTAGGTGTAGCAATTGAGCTCCTTTAAATGAGAACAGGTGGTGTTAGGAGAAGCAAACTGTATTTAACAATGCCTTTCACGAGACAACTCCAGTCAGTTGCAAATATAACAAACTTCCATTTAGTTTCACGTCAGGCTTTGTTTGTTGTATAATATCTGAAATAAACTGTCTGTCCTATAAGCAGGCAGACCGGGGGCCTCCATATGAAATGTGAAAGTTAGAGTTCTTACTTGGCAGCTAACTTCATGCCACAATCCTCAGAGCAGTATTTGGAATTGGGTCTTGCAGCCTCTACACAGCTTGGTCCCAGACACTGATGCAGTCCTGAATGATCCCGGATGTCCCCCTTCTCAGTGTGTCGGGATCTGTCCTTATGCTTCTGCTTCTGCTTGTGGCGCCGGGATTCCTTCTAAACAGTTTGTTGAGAAGTTACCATGTGTGTTACCACCATTTACTACCTGACAGAACATGGGTTTTTATGTGGATGCAGAAATCTTACTTTCTTGTCGAACTTTTTTTCTCGTCTCTTGACATGTTTCACCTTCACCGCTTTCTTTCGCAACACAGGACTGAAAGGCGGCTCCTCATCGTCATCATCACTAGCCCATGCCTAATGAGAAGAGAACAAACAACTGCTTAGCATACAATTCATTAAAAAATGTTTGGTTTCTACTAACATAAAATAGATCTGATGGATTACCATGTTGTCGTCCAGTCCTGCCGCCTTGTACTGCTGGAAGAGATCTGCCTCACTGTCATAATCATCGGAGTACCGTCTCCGTCTGTGGTGGGAATTCTCCCTCCTCTCTCGCAAAGAAAATTCCTCATCCTTCACACGCAACATTTTCTGTACAAAACAAAAGGCAACAACAGGTTGAATTTTTCCAAAGTTGTCACAAGGGTATAACCTATTTTGAATTAATTTCATCAGTCAAATAAATGTGAAATTTTAGTAAAAACTGTTACTGCATTTGTCTGCACAGCAAATCAGAGAACATCAAGTTCCCACTGGGGCTGCCAACATTGATTTAGTGATGTCAAATACAATTGAGAGCTGCCAGGTAGTTTTATTGTGAAAATCGACTCTACACAATGCAGCTTGTGTGGCTGGCATCTTTTCCCGCTTGAGCTGCTCTGTGCAACCTAATGCGGTTTCTATCAGCACAGTGAATAGACGTTTCTGGGGCAAATTCACTGCGACACTTCTGGTGGAATAACAATAATTGTCCAGAGTGGCGGCAATCAGCTCCAGATATCTCGGATTAAGCCGTCACGCCCTCTTATCTAAATCCTCAAACTTACAAAGTGATTAAATATTGCCCACTCCTAATCTTAATGGGACAAAATGTATTATAATTTATACACACTTTGACATCATGTCATTTATTAACAACATAAGATCACGTAACTTACCCTTGCACGAACTTCACATTGCCTAAATCTGCACTTCTGCCGTATTTTGTTGGGGCCTCCAAACTTCTTCATGTCCTTGCAGAAGTCACACTGGGTACAGTCCTCGGTTCTCATGCAGGGCTCACATTCCCCACACATACGGACAGATCGCTTCACCTGGCAAAAATAAACCAATAAATCAATAATGGACAAAAACAGTCATTGCAAATCGGGGGAAATATTTTTGTCTAAAATATAACTCACTTTAGAGCCACGGCGTCTTTCACTCTTATAGTCTGGAGTACCAGGGCTGCTGTACTGTTTGTCCGTTCGGTCAGAATCAACATCCTTCTCTCGGTTTTTCTTTTCTTTTCTGTACTTGATTTCCAATGAGGGGTTTTTGTCTGGTGGGAAGAAATGAGGTTTGAGAGGCTTGTAGAATATATAATGCTAAACATGGCACTCCGTTTCACAATGTTTTGTTTAGAAATGTATCATTACCTCTGCATCTCATGCAGTACCATTCCCGGATTGCCTTTGCCGTCTTCTCACTGATGTTAATGCAGCCTCCATGGAACCACTCATTGCAGTTATCACAGCCACTGGGAGAAGAAAATGTATGAGCTAATTTGAAAGCATCCATATTCAGTAACTGAAACGACAACAAAAATGGTTGAGTGACCTTACATCATGAAGCAGTTGATGTCTGGTTTCCGGCAGATACAGTACAGCGGTGCGTTCTCCCCATCCATACTGCTGGTTTCAGGCCCCGGTGAAGGTTCAACATCGGACATCTCACTGTCCTGGAAAGTGACGTTTGACATGCATCACAAAAAATTTTACTACATATTGCATTAAACGGTATTCTTTTGCAGCAATTGCTGATTCAATTCAAAATATTACAATCGCAAATAATTAGCATCCACAGTAATAAGTACAATAACGGGGATAGCAAACTCCCTGTTTTAGCAGCTAGCGTTTACTTGTTTTGTTTACACACAAACCTCTGTGCTAAAGTTAGCTTAGCAGTCATTGCCGACCAAAAGGACCAAAATGTTGTCAAACCAATAATTTTGAATTCAAAGGGCTTGAACGATGTTACTTAAAATACGATGGAATACAACAGTTTGTGGAACAAGTAAAGTTAACGTCAACGTTAATCCTGACGAAAGTAATTTAGGCCGTGCTTTTACAGGTTAACTTAAAATACGTTTCTTAGTCAAATTTTAATTTTCCAAAATATAATACTTGCCATTATCTGAGATCTCTACAGCCTATGGCCGTTCTACAAATATAGTAGAAAGAGCAAATGAGTCATAAAACAGCGAACCTATTCGCCAACCAAGCTAAGCTAGCTAAATCAGTCCACTTGGCAACGAAGATGACATCGCTCACAATCGGCAGGACTCGTTGTTACTCGTAAAAATATCAGTAGTGATTGGTCAGTGTTCTTCTTCTCTTACAGAAGACAAATACAAATGACGCACCATCGCCACCTTCTGGAATTGTTTAAGCAAGCATACACACACACTAACACACACTGTATGTACACTGATAACAAAAGTATCGGACCACTCCTCTTAATCATTGAATTCAGGTGTTTCATTCATTCCCATTGTACTGTACTATAACTGGATGCCACAGTTGAAACAAGTCAGTTTGTGAAATTTCTTCTCTCTAGATATTCCACGAACAACTGTAAGTGGTATTATTGCAAAGTGGAAGTGTTGAGGATCCACAGCCACCCAGTCACAAAGTGGCAGACCACGTGAAGTTACAGCGCATAGTACATAAAAGTCACCAAAGCTCTGCTGACTCAATAACTGCAGAGTTCCGAACCATCTCTGGCATTAATATCAGCACCAAACCAAGGACAATGCCAAGTGTCGGATGGAGTGTTGTAAAGCACGCTGCCACTGGACTCTGGAGCAGTGGAAACGTGTTCTGTGGGGTTTGGTGAATGCCCGGAGAACATGACCTGCCTGACTGCATTATGCCAACTGTAAAGTCTGGTGGAGGAGGGATAATGCTATGAGGTTGTGTTTCTCGGGTTGGCCGAGGCACCTTAGTTCCAGTGAAGAGAAATCTTAATGCTTCATCTTACCAAGTCATTTTGGACAATTCTATGCTTCCAACTTTGTGGAGGCTTCCAACTTTGTGGAAACAGTTTGGGGAAGGCATGGTTGGATTAGTTTGGTGTGGAAGAACTTGACTGGCCTGCACAGAGCCCTATTGAACCCCATTGAACACCTTTTGGAATAACTATATAAATATATATATATTGATCCCTTCCTGCGGAACTGAAATGAAACGATAATATTGCTTTAAATCCATGTCAATAATAAACATAATTGATTTTCTTATAAAAGTTCAAAAGTCATTAGATTTAGGACACATATTCATCTAAATAAACAATATTAATGCAGACATTATTCACGATTTGAAACACTCACGCCCTGAGGAATTCAGGCAGGGGGAGGAGGGAGATTCAGTGATGCAGTTACTGCTCCACTGCTGACTGCTGACATGTCATTTTGGGGGATGTATCACAAGAGAGGGAAGTGCCTGGTTTGTGTGATTAAAGCTGCATGCTTGATCATCTACTTCTAAAATATGCCATGACAAGTAAGTACAATTTGTTTCTTACAAAACTATAAAGGGAGCAATGAGATAAATAAACATTGCATTTCAGCACATATGGAAAAGAATCCCATAAATTGTATCGTAAACTGCATGTTGTAGATATCGATTCCCATCAGTTGATTGAATTAGTTCGTTGATTCTAAATAGTTTTGATTTGACTCCCTGTTGTGCCCTAACTGGTTGTTTTATGCCCAAAATATATTTAAACATGTTATCACATTGTGGATAGTTGAACTCAATGTGTTTTATCCGTGAATTAAAAATATACTGTCAACCATTGCAAGGCACTTGAAAAAACATGAATTATTAATGAATAGCAAAATTGAGCTCAAACACATTCTCTTATAGCTGTCTGCATATCTATATGCTGCCTTTCATCTACATTATACATGTTTCCTAAATGAAAATTAATAATAGATTAACCTTCCTGCTTTTCCTACAATGTCCACTCATCACTTACATCTCTGAATACCTCAGCCACAGATCTGACTCTGGATCTGTGCTATCTGCATTGTTACAAAACAAGTGAGTGGATTTTTATAGATTAAGAAGAGAAAGGCAGGAGTGAACAACTGATCCTGTCATTAATATATTTTTACATTTATACCTCAGAGAAGTATGTTTGATTTTTGCCCTCAGATTAGTTTTGAAGTCATTTGGCTTCTATTCCAGCTGATTGATTACTGATATTTGTCCCAGAGACGTTCTCAGATGGTATATTAAAGGCGATGTCATGATGGACACCAAGATGAATTCTGAAAATATGAATCAATGGATGGATAATAAATGTGAAGACAAACCAAAGTTCTGCGACTCACCAATAACTGTTTCTGAGACATCAGTTGTTTCTGTCGACTCCACTTTGGATCAAACAGGTATGTCTGCACTTTAAATGCAGGTGATGGGTTGCAGTTGTATTGTAAAATTTAACTTTTTGTATAATTAATAACAGAATGTATGTTTATGTCTTAGGGAGATCGAATTATCTTCATATGCCAGTTCTGTGAATGTCTTTTTAAATAACACAATAGCGTCATGGCTTTCTCCTCACAAAGCAGATGTCTTGACAAGTGTTCTTTGTTCTTTTCCATGTTGAATGCAGACACCTGCAATCAATCTAACCTGCATAAGAATTCTAAAAGTAGAGTTTCCCATGCAGTATCTATCAGTGGCTCATGCTCTGAGGACAAACACCAGCCACGGACTCTTTATGTCTTGCCTCCGTCTTCCACCACTATCAACACAGAGCCATCAGATAAAGAAGGTAAGACCATCTCACAGTATCTAGTCAAGTTGTCTTCAGGCTTTTTCCTTCCATTGAAGCGTTACTCTCTTTTCTTGCCCACTGTGTCCCCGAGACCTCTGTACTTCAGTCCTTCTGGCCTGCCTGTTCTGCCAACCACTGGACTGTTTACTCGCCACAATCAGAGGGTGCAGCGAGTGCTTTTGGTGTCTGAGCTCATCGCTGTGCGGCTGCGAGTCCACCACTCTGCAACCTCTTCTGAATATCACCCACCACTTAAACGACTGCGGGTGTCAGGAAAGCTGCTGCTTCCTGTGTGACTGTCAAAGCTGTGATGTCTGCCTGCCGGTTACAGAGTGCCTGGACCTCGCGATGGAAATCTCTCAAATGCTTTACCATTAATCCTGGCTGCGATTAGATGATCACAATCTGACACAAATCTGTAAGATTCATTTATTTGTCACAATCTTCTGAAAGCCAACTTGTACGGACCAGACCAAAACATAATTTGTAGTACGTTGAGGAATAACAGTCCATGCTCATATATGGGGGTCAAATGAGGAGGGCAGTTGAGTACGTGAGGGAAAACTATGACCGTTTGGTACTTAATTTTATAGGACTAAGAAAAATTGAGTGAAAGTGAATTGTGGGCTGTAGCTGCTTTTAGCAAAGAAAAAAAAAACAGGAACAGGAGAGGACAACTTAAAAGAAGTGACTTCTTTTCACAGAAAGGTAATCACTCATCAATGCCACTCAAAACTGTCCTCCATAAAATGAATTTGGCTGCTTCAGTTAATGTGTTATATTGTTAAAGCTCCAAAATAGTTTACAAAATTCAAGCATTTGAATAACTTTGAAAAGAAGTGTTGAAGAAGAACAAGTATACTACATCAGTGTTTTAAAGAACACATACGCCAGTACTTTTCCAAACACGTTCATTAACTGTACATAACATTATGTTAAGCTTCGGACAACTTAAATGCCTTTCTATGGGTCTATATGTCTGGGGGTGTTTCATAGAATAAGAATTGCATTGCAGGTTTCACAAAACAAACAGTTATACCATGTGATTACAGAGGTGAAGATAGTGGTTGGTTTAAACAAAGGCCAAAGCAGTCTGAATCATACAACAAGGAGCATTAATGCATGAGTAATTCAACTTTGATCGTTCAATAAAGAGAGAGATCACTGACAACACTCACATTAGTTAGGAGACACTACTTGTCAAACGATTATTCAGGTATCAAAAAAATGTGAGGAACTACAGTACTATGGTAACAGGATAAAATTGTTCTGCATTATTTCTCATAGTGACTCTGCATATATTCAAAAGTTAAACATTGATTTGTAGCTACTCTGGAAGAAGTCCTGCTTTGGCTAACTAGCTGCAGCAGCAAGTGACCTGCCAATGCTCTTAGGGTTTATTACAAATACATGCAACCTGGACAACAGCTGTCAACTGTGTGTAAGAATAATACATCTGACACAAGATTTCATAAAATGCATAGACTGCGATAAAATAAGGTGCAATAAAATTGCTCGAAAAAAATATTCTTATATACAATATGAAGTATATAGTTCACAATGCGCCAATTCACTTTACAAAGATCCCTTCTGTAGCTGCTGGTGAAACAACCCAACAAGAATGAGCATGCACCCGCTATTAACAAACCCTGATTCCAGTCATGTGAAAAAAATTTAACAAAACATATCTTGGCATCTCTTAATCATGTTGTTGTGCCAATGTTATCATGAAAAAAAACTCACAGCTTTTTTCCCTATAAATGAGTACATAATAAATTCAAGCACAATTTATATATCACTCTTAAATCTTAAAAACTATTTAAGAATATAAGAATTTCGTAAGCTAAATCCATCCCTATTAAACAATATTCCTTTGTAATAAGATTGCATTTATATCATTCAACCAGCTCCAAACAGGAACAATAACAATTAGGTCTGTATGGCAAAAGATAAGGAACTATGTCGCAACGTGATTTTACGTTAGTTTTAATCTGAATGTTAGGTATTTTTGCTCTTCAATGCTACAGCCCAATAAATAGACTTACTAGATGTGAGGACAGACTGCACATCCTGACAAAGTTGTCCCTATGGACAGTCTCTATGGGTGCGTGAAAGCCATGCAGCGCTTATCACAAGTCCTCATCCATATCAAGGCTGCTCCTGCGACTGCTGGTTTTAGAGGCACCTGGTGACAAGGAAGAAAACAGGGGCTCAGCTCCCGTCTCTGGAGACAGGGTGCACCCATCGTCCATTAGAATGTCTCCTAAGCCCACGTCAGGGTAGAGTGCTGAGGCTGAGGTGTCCTCTAGCTCTGCAAAGCTCAGGCTTCCCAGGTCCAAAGGGCTGCTGAGGGTGACTCCTGCAGGAGAGTCTGAGGAGCGCACAGACAAGAAGGAGGCTGGCAAAGGCTGATCCATGCCTGCTGCACTCAGATTGAGGAGGTTATGGGAGGAGGTTGCTTCTGCACTGGGAGGCAGGGACTGGTCGCTGTGTGGGACTCGCTGCTGCTGGAGCAGAGAAGGATCGGAGCTCAGGCCAGATGAGATGCTGGCAGCTGCGGAAAGGCCGTGGACCCGTGCCTGCATTTCCAGTTCCTGAAAAGACCAGCAGAGGCTAATTGTACATTTTGCAACTGAAAGTCTATTTCTCTGCAACAAAAATCATGTTATAAGTACATTTTAGTTTTGTCAACTGTATGTGTTCATTTAATGCTGGTCTTTGGGGAACCAACATTTGCAGGAAGGGATGACAGAATACACAGTTCTGGGATTAAAACTTCAACATTATTCTTTGTTGACTGGTCATCGAGCTTTGCTGTCGTAGGGCTCTGCAGATAATACAAATCTTGCTTATGTTCTCTAAATGATACACTGAGGAGTTTACATTACCGCCACCAACTAGGCGCTGCTGGACTAGTTTAATTTACCAACACATCAGGCAAACCAACTTGCAGATCTGCAACATTAGTTGTCTCCGAGGTGATTCAAGAGATAAATTATACAATGGATTACAGATGAGTCAATGTGATTAAACTGTTCATTGTCATGTTTCATTTGCTTTATCAGCACTGCAGGAATGTATTGGTGCATTGTGCAAGCACAAGAATCCAGATTTCAGCGTCACATTGATTGAAGCATTTGCTCGACAAAACCCCTGGTGGTTAAAAAGTAGTTTATTTAAGAATTTAATGGAAGGAATTTGAATTGAAGACTCAACCAAAGTGTCCAACAAATACTAACCTGGATGCGCAGCAATAAACTGTGGTTTGACTGCTCGAGCTTTTTCTGACGCAGCTCGATATCCTTGGATCTCTGTTGCTCCTTCTGTAACTTCCGGATGTAATCCACAGAGGCCTTCAGAACGGTGCCTTTATTCCAACGCATCTCACTGTCATATCAGTGAATATCGCAGCGGCACGAGGAAAGGAATCACAACAGATAGAGTAAACCAGACTTTTGACACTGATGAAACTTTAAAACTTAACTATTTAGCAAAGTTTAATGACAATTATAATATATAGCACAAGGCTGCACTTACGGGTCACTGGACTTGGGTATCAGAGTTCCAAGTTCCTTTATACGGTCATTGATGTTGAATCTCCGCCTCCTCTCAACTGTAGAAAAGCAGGAACAACAGGGCAAACAGTGAAAACGATGCCACGTGTCCTGTTACATTTACCTCCATATTTTCAAAAAGGAAACATGAATAATTTGTTATTCAAGGATATGTGCTGATGTTACTGCATGAGCATTCAACAGTGCTTCAGGTGGTCTAAAATAAAGCTTGACTCACTGAGGTTATGGTTGTCTTTCTTCTGCCTTTCCTTCAGGAAAGCTTTGGTATCTACATCTGAAAGACAAACATGTTTTCTCTAATGACTCAAAAAATATTAGCCAACTGTGTATTACGTTCTTGTTCAATTCATCACATGTATATAAATGAGCACATATTTTACTGTACCGGTTAATTCCCTTTTAATTTTTGGAAGATCGGCAGGACAGGAGTTGCTGACAGTGAGAGTAGGTGCGGCCATTCCAGGGCTATTGTAAACATCGAACAGATTTCCTGGGAGCTACAGGGAACATATTGTGTCCAAAACCAAAAAGCAAATGTTAAAAAAGGATCTCTTCCCCATTCTGGTTTAAAGTGAAAGAACAACCAGTTCCCTGAGTTCAAAATAGAATCACAGCTGGTTGCTGTTGCAACAGAGAAATATTATACATGTTGTAACGCTGCACAAAGTAACTGCAGCCATTACAATTGCATGTTAAACACTCAGACCTACAATCACACTCAACAACTTGTCCCATGATAGACACTCCTCTGTATCAGTTAAAGCAAATCCATGTTGTCTCAAACTGATACATTTTACATTGTTATGTCTAAAAGCACGACAACTTCACATGGAAACATTCCAAAAATCACAAAATGCATCTCACCTCACTCTGCTTCTTTTTCTTTTCCTCTAACAGCATCACCATAATTCTCTCTTTATTGTTTACTAACAAAGTTCTGGCAAGTCCTTTCTATTTGTTAACCTGGCAGCTCTACACTTTCTATGAGCACAGGCCACTCTGTCTCACTTCTTCCTAACTTGTATCCTCTGACAACTATCTCCGCCCAGGCAGAAATTTTGTGACAAATGGTAAGTGAGTGCCAAAATCAGATATTGACTCATACAGCTATTTCTGCTGCAGAATTTTACGCAGAAAGAGACAGTCCATTCACAGAAAAAAAATTGATTTATGAGACTGAACTCCAATGTAACTCTGCTGATATATTAATAACCTAGATCTTTTGAACCCTGGAAGAAACAGTAGAGGAAGTGTTAAGGATCAAATAAATACACTGTTCTTACCGTGCTAGGCAACTGAAGACCTGAGTCAATCAAGGTAATGAGGTCGTCGTTAAAACTAGATTCAAGACTAATGATGTCGTCAATCACGTCATCAATCTAGATGATGAGGGTGAAAGGAAACATCAATGTAATAAGTGTGTAAGTAAAGCAATTGTTATATATACATATATATATAGTATATATATAACCGTTCTAAAAAGGCCTCACAATCCAAAAGTAGAAGCGTGCATGAGAGAAGTGCTGGCATGGTTAAACTGTGGGTGCAGTATTTAACATCATATTGTGACACCAGGCCAACCAGGGTACAATGATAAAAGGCATGCGTCATTACAGTGGGACTTTGTAGCACATCAGTGCAGAACAAACAAGATGTAATTAAGTAAGAAGTGAGCACAAGGCTCGACATTTAACTTCTCCAAGAACGCACTGGAAGTGAGCAGAAAGGCAGCTATTGTCAAGGTTGTGCAACCTGCTGCGTCAGTAAACCAAACCCACTCACAAGAACTTAAAACACCATTATACGATATGAGATTTCCCCTACTTCTTCCTTGTTGGATCCGATGTTAAGCATGGCCATAGGACTGTTTGGGGCACTGCTGGCAGTATGGGCAGCTTCAGGGGCAGAACTGCACTGTGGCACTGGGGACACACCCAGGGTCTGAGTGAGTGCGTTGTTGCCCAGAGTGGTGGAGAGGTATTGCTTCACCTGTTGCCTCTGAGCCTGCTGAATGTGGTACTTGGTGGGGTTCTCCAAATGTGTCTGCACCTGAACGTTAAAACAGTCAGTAAGGGCTCTGACGTAGACCCAGTGCCCTGAATTACAAAAAGAAGAGATGAACAGAACACAAAAGATGATCTTACTTTCAGCACCTCTACAGGCACCTGTGTTGGAGGTGGGCGAGCAGCATTTGGGGGCAGTGTTACAGAGATGGCTGGAGTGGAGTCAGAGGCCCGGAGCTGAGACACAGAGGCTTGCTGCTGTGCCTCACGTCTCTCCTGCTCCTGAGCTTGTTCTCGCATCAGCTGCTGCCGCAGCAGCACACGTGACGACATGGCTGAGCTCGGCGATCCTGATCTAGGGTTGGAGCTGGAAAACAAACAGAGTCAATAAGCATTATAAAAGGTAACACCAGTTTATTAAACAATGGGCTGTCTTACAAATTCATGCACTAACCGGACCAAAACAAAGTGCTCCTGCATCACAAAACTTGATAATTCAGAAAATAAGCTATGTAGCAATCAAAGGCTTAAAACACGATATCAAATAAACACTGTACTGATGCTGAACAACGTTAAAATAGGAATCATAGCTGTCGGACCCGGATCAGGATAATGGTTCAGAAAAATTATGATTCGATCGATAAACCTAATATTCAGCTCAATAATCGCAGCTTACATATCAGTGTAACCTCAGCCGATGTCATACAAGAAAATGTTAACGTCTTTTAGGTAAACACACCGCTTATTTTTCTGAATTAACTGAGACCGGACTTAAAAGGCAAAGCTTTCTGGTGGGCTACCCAATATGAATCACCTTCAGGTTTTATAATTGCAACCTACAATGCTCTGTAGCTCTTTCCCTCAGGCAGATTCCTGACTTCACACCTGATAAAGGCTTACATGGCAGCATACATGCTACGGTTGGTTGAAAGCTAACTACTTTCAGCGGTTTTCCCAAATGCCTTAAAATAGCAGTGGTCAAACCACTCTTAAACATCATTGAGAACGCTGTTTTAGACAGCTCAGCAACTTCCCGGCAGCTAATAACTATCGTAATAATTATCTTGATTCTTATCCATCTATACACCAATCAGTTACACAATTAAAACCACTGACAGGCTTGGTATAAAATTTAAAACAAGATATAAATCCTAACTTCATATAAGGGTCAGGTTTGAATTATTCTGTTTGAGATAGTTGATTTTAAAAGGTAATTTGGTTTGAGGTTGTGATTTTTGTGCTGTTGAACTGTTAAGGGTTATCCTGGGAGATATTCCTACTATACAATCTGAATCATAATAATGGGATAGACAAAACAATAGGAACACCTCGAGGTTCAGTTAAAAAGCAATTCAATATTTCACTACTTGACAACGAAAATAAATCCGCACCTATTTTTCAGATTCAGTAAAACCTTGAGACATGTTTGTCTTTATGAGGGGAGGATTTATTTCTTTAACTTCGTATTAAACTTTTACCTTAACCTGTCAGTGCTTTTAATATTGCATGTGATCGGTGTAACCAGCCCTCAGTACTGCTGACTCGGTTCTGACCGTGCACAAGGACCGCTGAGAGCTCGTTAGCCGCTTTAAGAACCGTATAGCATACAAATAAACGCTGATTTCATTTATGTTATGCTAATTCTTAGATATACTCATTGACTATCTAAAGAAGTCAGCTGGCTCTGATATTTTTAAAGTTACTAATGGCTGCGTTCATATTTTTTGACGAGCTATAAATCCATTTACGTAAATCTGGCGTGATGAGTTAGTAGAATTCACTTGACAGCTCAGTGTTGCTGTCAGGCCCGCATCGATTTGCTGACTGTTGGTACACATTGAAAGCGATTTAAACAGTAAATGTTTAACAGTTACGTACCAGCAGACAACTAGAAGAAAGAAGTATATCGTTGCAGCCACAGATGTGCCTAAGGGGAAAGTTGCAGAACGGCACAGCCACGGTACAAATAGGAAGTTGCAATTTTGGTAGCGTTAGCTAGCTAGCTATCTAGCGCCCAACAAGATAATGCTATCTGGCAAGATAGCGTTTATGGTAAAATAAAAACGTACTGTAGCAATAAGTTGGTTCAACGGGATTACAGCCTTAAATCCCCGAAGTCCTCCGTTTTCTTCGCCATTTTCAAGTCGGTGAATAGAAGCTCTTTGACAGTCGCTAGCCACGATATTGGACAGTGTTGTTTACCTCGGGCCAACGGACTGAGGTCATCCGAAGCGTTTTACCCGGAACTCATTTCACATGCAAAATGATCTTAGCGAAGGTTTGTTTGGAACAAAATTCTTACTCTGGCTGTTTTCAACCCTTGTCACGTTCCTAACACCCCCACTCAATAAACCACGGGCCCCATTTATACGTTTTTTGGAAAATTTCATGTTTCTCTTTTTGGCTACTTGCATTGAAGAAGTTTGTTTTATATTTTGTGAATTCTTTCCTAAGCAAATTCACCTGATTTCTTTCCAAAACAGTTGCAATCAGTTAAATGTTTCAAGAAAAGGGACATTAGCAAAATCATTTCAGAAAACTTTTTAAATGACAAACTATACTTCTTACTACTCATTCTGTAGTTAAAGGTAAGTTGTTTTGCAGTTATATTTCATGTGAGAGCCATCTTTCACAAACATTTAAATATATGAAATTAAACTATTCCTGTTTTGCAGAGGACCTCTCAAAAGGATGTCGGGGCCCCCGGAACCTCACCTTGTGAACCCCTGGCTTAGCATTTAATATGATGCAGTGCAGTTTGGTGCCAATAAAAGTCTGATTAAGTTTTGCAGGTACAATATATACAACAAACATTTGCAATTTGGGTTTACCCAGAACAGCCAGCCTTATAGGTCTAAATGATTTTAAGTTGGCTGATCAAATCTTACGTAATGAAACCATAAAGCAGCTTTATTCGGTTACAAATGCAATTGGGCCAGATTTGAAAACAATTAAATTTAGCGTGCCGGACATTTGCAGCCTATGTAGAAACTTATTTCAGAATTTTCTAATGTCACATTTTAAAGAATGCAAATAAATGTAGCTGAATTTAAACATTTATTATTGTTTAACAATTGACATAAGTCTTTTTGCCACATTTCTTGCATAGTCTCATTAAAGTGCATTAACATGTTCAAATCTGCACTCGATGCCGTCATAGAACCAAAGAAAATGTCAATAACAGTAACCAGTTAGACACTAATTCTCTCTGTCCGTTTCTCTTCCTTACTCCTTGCCAACTCCCACACACATGCGCAGAAAACTAATTTGTTAAACATTTGAAACAAAAAGATGGTTCACTCTCTAGCTACTTGCCAGCGGTTTTATCAGCTCAATACAAGCGGCTTATATTTATGCCGGTCGGGCCACTCTGAGTTGCTTCTGGGCCTGATTGGGCCAGTTGGCCGCCAATTGAATAGCCCTGCCATAAAGTGTCTAAGAAGCCAAAGTTTTGTGAGTGGATTGTGATGTTTCTCATGAACAATGCAGTAGAGATGTTAAAAAAGCTTCAACACATTTCCCTTCAATCCTCTTTTAATCAGCTGTCTAAAAACGCGTCCATTGCAGATGTCAAAGTGTCTGAGAGTTTGGTGGCAATTTTGTCTGCAGGAGAAAGAAGAAAAGTATACATTTAACATGCATAATTATATTACATCTATTATATATATTATATATATTTAATCTTAGTGCTAAATAAACACATTCCTCTTTATCGAAGAGGAATGTTCATTCCTCTTAACAGAAGAGGAATGTTGTGGTAACCACAACAGAGTTAGACAGATTTCTTGCTCCACATCCAGAACTTGAACTAACACAGGCAAACATTTACTTAATACTAGACTAAGATTTATACAAACCAGCTCTCTTTTGTTGCTTTTTCCTCTTCTTGCCAGCAGCCAGAAGAGCCTGTCCCTGCTGTAGAGGATCTACCTTCAAGATATCCTTCAAATCTGGAGCCCTAGGTGCAGCACCAGTTCCAGGAAAGTCAGTCTTCGACTTCTGAGATTTTATCTCCACCGTCATTGGTCCAAACTATTTTGTGTAGGACAGAGCATCAAACATAATTTGAGTTAAATTAACCGCATTTTCCAAAAAGTTAAACACGCAACAATTTACAACAAAGTTGTGAGCAGTACACTGTTGTATACCTCTGGGTCCTGATCATCCTCCATAGATTCAGTTTCATCTTTTAATTCTGGCTCTTCTACCGACTCTCCTTCCATTTCCAGGTAAGAGGGAGGTTCCCCCTGGTCACCTTGTGTCATTCCACTGGTCTCAATGCAGAATCCCATTTGGATATTAGCACAAGATGGATCTGAAACACAGCAGATCCAAATCAAATTTGGTAGAAGCTCTTGCTTTTTTTTGAGTTCTTTTAACAGTGCAAACCATCAGAGGTGTCTCATGGAAATTAGGTTACTTCAAGGCAAATTAATCGTATCTGGAGTATCAACGTAGACTGTATCAAGGGGCTTTATTTTACAATTATCAGGTCAAAACAAATATTTTCTAACTACAATCTAGAGGTGCCGAGCCACGCAGAGAGAGAACGACTGTCCGCGAGGTCTGTTGATTGTCCTGAGTAACCTTGATAGTGTTCTTAAACGTCAGTGTAAATAAATTACCTGCAAGTACCTCCTGATTTCCTTTTTCAAGCTCATCCCAGTCAAATGCTTTACCCATCTCCGTAACAATCTCAGCACTGACATGTGTGGGAAGTGTGTGCGTCTCTGGAGGGTGTGTGAAGTAGCTGATCCTTCCCCTACATAACAGGACATACTGAAATTAACACAGTGCTAACAACAGTAGATAGAGCCATTTATAAAGCCTATCAAATCTAACATTTCACTCACCCAGTCCAATCCATTAAAACACTCTTAGCTGCTTTGTCAGTATCAGGCAGTCCCCCCTTCCTTAGTTTGCCTTGACGTCGAGCAAGTAAAGCCAAGAACTCCAGACCTGTGTGAAAGTCTGGAACTCCATAGTGCTCAATGATCTGTGCATCCAAAATAATTCATGTAAGGCAGTGAGGCCTACAAAGCCTATTAATGTGCCAATTGCTGCGAAGAAGACAACAAACCTGTGCCTTGTTGCAGCGTCGAAGGATGGCCTCAACAGGTGGAAGGGGATCTACAAGCTGTTCGATTTTCACACAGTTACGAAGAATCATTGCTGCATCCGTCGTTGAAGTTGCCATTACTATTCCAGGGCAGTCTAGAAGCTTAATATGTTTGTCCAGATGCACCTGTTGAAGGCACCTGAAATACAACAGAACCATCATGAGGGGAATTATTTACGCTTTTCCTTATTCTATGTCATATATACATATAACATTAAAATGTCAGATGTTTATATTAAACACCAGCTTTGTTCTATACTACAACAAACTAGTCATATATGTCTCTATACAGTCTTCTGCTTCAGGCACAGCAGGCCCACGAAGTAAAGGGATGCTGCCAGAGATGGTTAAAAAATGAGACGTTGCACTCCATTGTCATTTACTGTATTTGTGTCAATCTGGTTCCGCGACTGGCCCTGAATCTTCTGCATCAATTAATTCTTATCCGCATTCTGAGGAGTTCAGATTATGACCGAATCATAGTCATTGTAAGAAGAATCAACCCATTTTACCAGCCCCATATCGTCTGACGATGCATGAAAATGATAAATTTAAATAAAACTTGCTTTTATTCATCAACACAATCCATGCACATCCTCATCTCTTTTGACACTGGCCGTCATAAGGCTTTTGGTGGTTGGCCAATCAGAAGAAAGTGGGCTTTTAGGAAGAGAGGCCTTAAAGAGACAAGAGCTAACTGAAGGGCTGCATAAGAAACCCAAGCACTGCAGGGGAGTCCAAGAATTAAAAAAGAATTCCTTCCTTTAAACCCGGAAGGAAATAAGCACGTTTGCACAATACTACAGTGATCAATGTTATTTAAACTTACTTGGTGACACCAGGAGTGGCTCCAACACTACATGCTCTTGCACGTTTCAGACTGTTGATCAAACTGCTCTTCCCCACGTTAGGAAACCCTGAGACACAAAAGCGGGGAAAAAAAAAAATCACACGTTGTCTTCACATGAGACAGATCTTCAATACAGAGTCTACCTGCTTCTGTTCAACCATACAAAAGTCATTGTGTTTTGGGCTCCAAACGCTGACAGAACCTACCGACCGACACATAGAACTGAGCATAAAGGCACCTTGTGAAGACACTGATGGAAGACTGACCTGCGACCGACATGCTGCTGTCACTACGCAGCCCATGTAGATATTGTCACTGGATGCATCGCTTGCTTACCTACAACCCCTACAGTGATAGCCGTCTTTATATCCAGGTTGCGGCAGTAGTTGCCAAGTAGTTTCATCAAGCAATCTGCACCAATGCAAGCACTGCTACTAAGAAGCTCTGCGGTGGCCTGAGTAACTGGAACATTACTGCGTTTCTGCCAATGCAAGGAGATAAAATGTGTTATTGTTAGTATTAAAATGACAGTTTATAGCTGATATGAATCATACTTGCTCTTTTAGATGACCAAAATATAGATACCAAGTTTCTGGACTGTTGTTGAGTAGATGCTTTGAAAGCCACAGTAGGAAACTCATTACGAAGATACTTAATCCACTTTTCCACAATTTCCTTTGACACCAAATCTATAATCAAAGTAAAACAATCCAAGTCAATGTTGAACTAATAGAGCACATGCAACCCAGATTGGACAATTATCAAAAGATGTGCTTTTTCAAATTAATCCAAACCTACCAATTTTATTGAGCACCAATACAATCTTTTTGTTCGTTCCACTTTGAATGACTGCCTGCTCCACCTGAGGACACCTGCAGCCAAGGGGGTCACGCGCATCCAAAACTTCTAAAATCACATCTGCAGCCTCCACGACCTTCAAGAAAATAATAGCAAAACACAAAGTCCATTTCAAGAAAATCCTTACTTCAGGTTTCTATTGTAGCTGAAGGAATATCAAAAGATGAGCTTGACATTCAAGGGGTGTGAAACTAAAGTGTATATAGGCGAGATGTTTGGACCTGCACATTTTATCAACCATGTGTAAACTTAATTTTTTATGAAAGGCTGTTACAAAGCAGTACGTAGGTTTATTGCACAATAACAATTTTTGAGAAGCAAATATTCCCCTTCCCAAGGCGTTTGTGAAGAGAGTGAGTTCTGTTCACACATTCACACAAGATCTCTAAAATCATATTCATAAACCATTTGTATGAGGCCGCTGTGTACCTTTTTAAATTCTCTGTAATACGCTTTTCTTGAATTCTCATTTTCAAAGTTCACATGCTTCTCCAAACTCTGCATCTCCATCTCCTGTGAACACAGAGGAAAAAAGAAATCAGTACAACTGTGATTTGTACTACGAGGTCCATTTCCCCTAAATGGGCTGAAGTTTACCTTCTGCTCAAACTCTCTCTGTCGCTGAAGGATGTCATTCTGAAAGCTTTGCAAATTCCTCCTCTTGTTCAGCTCGCGTTCTCTAGAGATTTTCTGCTTTTCCTGGAGGTCCTGAAGCTAATTTAAAATGAGAGACTGGTTTACAAGAAGAATATACAATTCATCTTCAAAATGGGTGCAGGTAAGCGTCTCAAATATTCACCCTTTGCCTCCTGACTTCTTCAGGTTTTCTCTGCTCCTTGACACGCTGCACAGAAGACTGCCCTGAAGCATCACCCGTTTGTCCATCTTTAGTCTGTAGACAGGAATGATGCCAAATATTTAGTGAATTTAAAATATAACCTTGGAGGCTAAACAAATAATTTACCACCACACCACATCTTACAGTCGTTGTATGTCACAGAAGAATTTCACATTTCAACGACAAAGTAAACTTGAATATAAATATAACAATAAAATAATCAGATTTAAGAATACACATATCATAAACAATAGTGCAACAGGCCTATGTTTTACACTTAACACAGATGAATCTTCAATACGTTCTGTGCATTTAGGTGATATGTATTGCCAATAAATGTTTGATAACATCTCATCTAACGACACTGTGCAGTTGTTAGGGTTAAAGAAACATGCAAAGTGCTAAATTATTTACACCCGAGTAGTTATGAAGGCAAATAGGGCGGTATGTTTACACCCCTGGTGGGGTTAGACAGTTCACAGAGTTCTAATATCTGTGTACTGTTGATATCATAACACAATATTTTCTTGAGAGAAAACGTTGTCATCCAGCTTAATGATCATTTTGGCGACTGTTACTCGCTCAGTGTATTTCTGTCTGCATAGCAATTCTGCCTCGTCAGTTAACGCTAGCTCCAACACTGTAATATTAGCTTACCTTGAATTTTCCAATAAAACCCAGACGTTTGGCTCGTTTTTGTTCTGTAATATACAACAAACGAGAAAATAGATTCAGAATCGTTCACGGTTCATTATGAGTGAATGTCTACATAGTTATATACGATACGTACTTGCTTTGGACATTGCTTCACCCACCAAGGCTATCCTCCACTTCACGTGTGTGGATGTGAGCATGCGCACATAATAGATACATACATCCGGTACAATTTCAAAGTAAAAGACTAGGTATTTTGGGTACTAAAGGGCACGTCGGTAATGGTAATTGTTTTGCTCGAATGCCATCTGCCTGGAAGTCCTTGTCAAGAAAACCTTCAGGAAGTCAGGTGGCGAAGTATAGATTTGGGGTTCAAAAACAACTTTTGTTGTACTGTTAACCTTTTATTGGTCTAAATATAACGGATGGGTTTGATAAATGTTGGGTCTCCAATCCATCTGCATAGTTGGCTGGTTTGGGGTCCAAACCAATTAAAGAGAATATCCGATAAAGAAACTTCATTGTAATCAATTGTTACTCAATGTAACATTCAGAGGTCACTATGCCAAGCTGCTAACACAGTCTCACACCGATGACACACAACCAGGAGCAGCTGGGGGTTCAGGTTCCAGCTCAAGGACATTTCGACACAGTGTCTGGAGGAGCTGGGATTGAACCAGGAACCTTCCTACTCTACCTCTCTGTTCACTAGCTAAATGTCTTATGAACTATTGGATGGATTGCTATGAAATTTGGTGCAGACATTTATGACGCTTCAAGTAACATTTCACATAAGGCAACGATCAGGTCGATTATAGTTTGTCTAGTTTCTGACCAAATTCCAGCCAAACTGAAATGAAATCACAGTGAACTTAAACAAGGAGAAATTGATTTAAGAGCATTTATAGAGAAGGTAGGTCTGCTTCCCTCTCACGTTTTGTGGATATATCTCATTCAAAACTAGAAATGGTTGCTTGAGCTCCAATGATACTCTTAATGGCTGTCCCTGAAGTTTGGCACTGAAGTAAAAAGTCTGTTATGTGCTCTGCTTTTGGAGCCTGGAACCTCTCATGAGCTGATACAGTTTACGGAATTCAAAAACATAGTGAAGGCTTTGGAGGCAAACTCAGTTGGAACTTCTAATTGTTTCATTAGCTGATTGTCCTTTAGGCTTAAGATCCAGTGAGCTGGTAATGTAGGTTGTTTCATGGGCTTTTAATGTTTCCTTACATATTGTCTGAAACGCTGTAGTGCTGCCATCTTGGATAATTCTCCCTTGAAATAAGATCTTGAAATCTCCAAGGGACTCACCTGGTTTTATAAAGATTTAATAAAAAATATCTCATTCAGTAACTTTAAGTTGGAGATGCAGCGACCTGCCAGATCAGTATTGCACGTGGCTGATATACTGTAGAATGAACTAATTTCAGCTCTGAAATGGCGAACATCTCTTTTGCTACATCACTGTGATAAAATTAAGTGTTTTCATTATCAGTAATAGTAATTTATCCTTGTCAAGACGTCAACACTGTAATTATTGCTACAGCCTCCACCCGACCTCACACCTGAAATAACTAGAGGGGAAAAATGGAGAGCACAGATGTACTAGAGAGGAATAATTTAAATGGAAAAAAAGAAAAAAGGCTGCTATATATGTTATGTGAAGTGAAGGTAAAA
>CAAKHC010002994.1:1656-14016 GCA_901007825.1 Macroramphosus scolopax | reverse complement strand
ACTGTTCAGACCAGAATGAAATGAAATTACTTTCTCTTATGTCGAGAGTGTTGCATTATGGGTTGAGGTGTGTGTGTGTGTGTGTGTGTGTGTGTGTGGTCACTGCTCGGTTAGTAAACCCTGTTCCCTGAAACATTATGGGAAACAGGTGACAATGATTGACAGCTCTGTGTCTTCAATGGACATCCACATACTGATATATACTTCTGAAATCAAATAAAAACGTACGTTTGTGATTGTGGCCGCTCCTTCTGGAAAAGGAGGCTTTCTCACTATGACTTATGGCGCCATCTGTAGGCTGAATGCTGGACATTTTCACATCTTCCACACAGTGTAGCGTGTGATCTTCTGTATACAGTATATTTGAATGAACTGTTTGAGAATGCGGAGGGTTATTTTGAATTTACTTTCTTTTTTGCATTTGGAAGAAGATGGACAGCAGTGGTTTTAATTTAGTTGAAAAATCACTCTGGTGTCTTCTTCCGTAACCACCGTTTATATAGGACAAATCAATAGTAAATGCATCTTTTGAGTGACAAACTGCCGCAAGTTCACATTTCTTGTGTTTATATAAGTTTATTCTAAGGACCTCTAATAAAAAGTATGTACATAAGTCAGGGAATCTAATAAAAACTGAAATATGGGTTTTGCATTTTTCAAATTGATGATAGGACGATTTTCTTCCGGTCTTTAAAACTTCAGTTTGATATTGCTGTTTTTGTCTCCAGTCTGACGTACTGAAGATCACATGCCATTTATTCTCTATTAGAATTACACACACATGAAACCTTATACAACTAATACACAACAATCCTTCACTGCGTCACAGAGAAGTAGACAGTGTCATTTGCTTGTAAATATTCATTGAGTATTGAGTGTTGAACCCTCTTCCGTCACAGTAAACACCTTTTGATCTTTTATGAAAAGCAATTTGTTTGCATGACACAGAATAACCCCTTCATTACCAATGTCATGCGTTTATTTATTTTTTTTACATATTTTCTTGCATATAACTTGTTTATCTGCACCCATAATAACAATACATTCTATTAGTCATGTTATGTGTCCATTCAGTGTTATTTACATTGTAAAAGCAGTCGCCATAAATTGTGAACCACCTAAGCAGGTCCAACTTTAGAGACTTCCGTGACTGATTGACTTGTTGATGAATCATCATCATCGCTGTCACTCATCCCCAGCATTTTCTTTAGACAAGAGCGGAACTGAAAGGGAGAAACATCATGAGAACAGCAGGAAAATATCAGTCCTTCTTGATGTGTAGTTTACAAATATATACAGTTCTAAACAACTTAGTTAGGACAATGACTTCTTCAATAAATAGTTATATATAAATATGTACTTTTTATATATACATTATATATACAGAAAAGGTGGGTCACATATTTCACATGTTTTGATAATGACCAACAGAGGGCTCTACTCTCCTTGTAGACTCTATGTAAAGTCAATGCAGATGATAATGTACCGACCTGTTTATTGAGAAAGATGTAGATGAAAGGGTTGTAGACGGTGGAGGCTTTAGAGAAGCAGGAGGGTATGGTTGCCAGCCTCAGGTCAAAGGGTTGCCCGCGGTTATTTACAATCCAAAGAGCAAAGGATGCATAGGGCATCCAGCACACCAGGAAGCCCACTACCATGAGCACCACCATCCTGGTCACCTCCCTCTCTGCTTTTTGGGTGGAGGCAGATTCAGCCTGGGCCTTTGCTGCCTGTGGAGGGACAGGAGAGGTGGTCAGGCTAATAATATTACCATATGATATAGCAAAATAAACTGAGACACATTGCCTACCGATTTCATGAGGAAAAGTAGCTGTGAGTAGCAGAAAACGATGGTGGTGAATGGGACAGCAAAGCAGAAGCCGAAGAGGAACATCACGAAGGACTCATTGTTAAACTTGTTGTTTGTTGTGTACCAGTCCGGACTACAGGAGCACTGCATGCCTTCAGGAATATACCTGGACAGAAAGTGAGTGAGTGAGTAAGTGAGTGAGTGTTTGTGTGTTGTCATGTGTTTGCTCTATAACACTGACCTACTCCATCCGACAAGAGGTGGGATAGCAGCCATCAAGCCACAGCACCAAGTCAATGCGCAGCACGCTATAGCATGATGGGATTTGAAGGCAAAGTTTCCAATAGGTTTGCAAACGACCAGCCACCTTTCAAAAGCTATCACAGCAAGAGACCAAAGGCTTACCATACCTGGAACAAGACAGAAAAGAAAAAGGGTCGTGATCATTTCATTTCCCCCAGTCAGCTGCAACGTTTAATATTTTGTATTTGTGATAAAAGCCAATTGAATTGGCCCAGATGCATAACCTTAAGTGTCTTTAATGACATCCTTTGCTAGACCATTTACATGAAAAGAATGCAGGGTCATAGAGGAATAGTGTCAAGTCTTCTTCCCGTGGACTCAGCTGCATGAACGCAACATGGTCAGCAACTGTCACAGCTTGCTCATCTTTAAAAATGATCAATAACCCAAACAGTTCATGTCTGAAACCCACAAGACAACCAACACAAAGGAAGTTGCAGTAAGGTTAACAGGTTTCTTTTACAAGGCAGATAGTGGCTGTTTAACAGAAATTAAAATAAACAGTGCTATTTCAAATAATGTAATATGAATTATTGTAATTTAGATATAGTGTTCAATATTAACCTTAACTCCAACATGGGTAGCTTTAACTTACATGCCATCGTACTCTTATGAGAACCCCCCCCAAAAAAATGTTGTCCCTAACAGATTATCTATCTTGTCATAGAAAAAGTGACATATCAAGGTATCTTTCCTGAGACTTAAATCAGAACAATGAGTTTTGGAGAATATATACCGTGTGAAGAGTCAGTTTAGAAGAGCATTTTAATTGCCCCCTATCCACAAAATGTAACACTAAGGGCATAAAACAACTGTACAACATACATTATTGTATCTTCTGTGTTGAGTCCTGAGGCTCCTTACCACCAACTGTAGCTGTAAATCCTTCAATCTTGCACCCGATTGGACCAAGAATCATGTATCGGAAGGCAAAGCAGTAGAAGCAGGTGAAGGAGCCCACAAATGAGACAAGCAGGTTTGCCACAGCCATGTTCACTAGGATGTAGTTCAGGTGAGATCGGAGCTTCTTGAATTGAATAGTACACGCCACAGTGAGGACGTTGATGATTGACCCAGCGACAAATAAGAAGAACATAAATGCTGACATGGCATAAAAAATTCCCTTGCTCCCTAGGTGGTCCTGAGGGACCAGGTACGGGCTGTAGAGTGTGATGTTGTCTGTGTCCAATTCGATAGGGATCCAGAAGTCATCTGGGAATTCCACAGGGCGATTACCTCTCATTTTTGCTATTTGTGTGTGCTTCAAATAAAAAAATAGGAAGAAAGAAAGAATAAATTAATTTATGCCTAATGTTAAACGGGTTTGAACTGTCTTCCGATGGACGTGTGTCTCCCTGTGGTGGACCGTTAAAGCTGCTTTTATAGGAACTATGATTATTACTTAGGCTCTACTTAGTGGCTCAAGGGGGGATTTAAAGCTTTGTTCTGGCCAGCAAAAATCCTTCTAGATACTTGTACAGACATCCTGCCCTCCCACAACAAGATGGGCCACCAGTGAACTAATATAGAGCTCAGTACCTGGGCGGACAAGGATCATCTGGTTTACCAAGATGAGATCCGTGTGTTTGTGACCTATAATCTCATGCGATGCATTTGGCTGTCAATAACCTTGGTTCCTCTCGCTTATCTTGAGTTCTATTACATGTTTCTTAGCGCATTACCAGCACTTTCAAATAAGCAACAACTCTGTTTCTTCCGAGATATCCTGGTCTATTAGACCACTCGTAATGTATTTAGCTTTAATTCTACTTTACTGAAATGTTTACCACTGCAAAAATGTGTAATTGCACACTCTTACTGTAGATGACTGTTTTGTATATTTATTAGATGTCGTATCAATGTGTTGCGGGAAGATTCTCTAAAAAAACACCTTAAAAGAGTGTTAAAGAGTTTGGGCAGGATATGGGGAGTTTTCAGAGCCAGCAGTGGTCCAGGAGGAAATTTATGTATGTGTTAGTACGAGCTACAATGTAGCAGACGTCTGTCAAGCTGTTCAACTTTTGAGAAATATGAATATTTGCAAATATATATATATAGATTCAGAGGGGTAGACCTTAGTCACATGACTTGTTCTCGGGCCACATCAAACATCGGATGACTTCATAATCAACTCGATAGTCATAAAAAAATTGCGATGTGGCTTTGTCTCGCCAAAACTACAATCATAGTGCCTCAACGGGCTTTACCATCTGCACAGTGCGACACACTGTCCTTAGACTTTTGATGTGAGGAAGGAGAGTGTGTGTGTGTGTGTGTGTGTGTGTGTGTGTGTGGGGGGGGGGGGGGGTATCTAATCCTCTGAATTTGTCATGGCAAATGGATTAATGGCTGTTTCTTTGTTTGCACTACGTTATTGTTAAGCTCAGTGGTACTTGTCTTAAAGTGCTTAGATGTGATTGTAACTGTGACCGCCCAGCAGCGGTAAAGCTATTTAGCACATTTCTGAAGGAACTTTCTTTTTAATATTAGATAACACTCATATATACTGTATAGTTACATACATGTGTGGTTAACCTGCCAAGATTAAAAAAATATATTTGCAGACCCCAGAACTTGTATATTGTCTCAACTTGATGATCACCAGGATATTCTTCAACTCCAGTCTTCTTTTTTATGATAGGAAAATATCCCTTCTGCCAGGCTATCCAAACCAGTGAATGTCTTGCTTTCTAATTTCCACAATATGCGTGTACCGTTTGCATTTTTGAGTTTTCACACTGCAGAAAGATTACATGTGGATTCTTTTCTTCCTTAAATTGCACATTTATTTATTTGAACCTCAGACACATACATACATATATTTTTTTCATATGCGAAAAACACTCATACATTTATAGTTATGTACAACTGACAACTCATTAGTGGCAGAGAAATCAACATGTTTTCATGGAGAGTCTAAGCAGGCCCAACTTTGGAGACTTCAGTCACTGAACTTGTTGTTGATGTTTCTTCCTCACCTCCGCCCATCCCGATCATCATCATCATGCATGAACGGAACTGAAAGATTTAAACACATTAATGAAATCATGCAAATTCACATAAATTCATTCCAGTCAAACTTCCTGTCTCTGTTATTCTGAACATCTGTCAGCAGCACATTGTACTGACGCATTGAAGGGTCTGTGTATAGAATGTGATCAATTCATTTATGTAATCACTCACTGAGCGGAAAAGTGAATAAATGGTGCATCACAGCATTAAACGGACCTGTTTATTGAAGAGGACGTAGATAATAGGGTTGTAGACGGTGGAGGCTTTAGAGAAGCAGGAGGGTATGGTCGCCAGCCTCAGGTCAAAGGGTTGTCCACGGTTATTTACAATCCAAAGGGCAAAGCTGGCGTAGGGCATCCAGCACACCAGAAAGCCCAGCACCATGAGCACCACCATCCTGGTCACCTCCCTCTCTGCTTTTTGGGTGGAGGCAGACTCAGCCTGGGCCTTTGCTGCCTGTGCACGGAGAGGGGAGATGTGTGTTATGATGTGCAGGATTTCCTTGTAAACTTCAAGACTCATGCAATCTTGTGGAAATCTGCCACAAGTGTTTTGATCATTTTGATCATTTGAGCTATAGGTGGATAGCTGGATAGCTCAATGGTTAGGGTGCATGACTGAAATGCCCTGTGCAGCCAAAGTGTTTGCTAAATGTCCCTCTTTCCCCACCATCCCTGTCTCTCTCCATTGTCACTGCCAATAATGAACAATAAATGCAAATAAAATAAATAAATGATTGTCATGGCCAGCTCTATATTGAACATTATATACTCCTCAAACTTCAGTTTTACAGATTTTCAGTCTTACACCAGGTCAGTCTCTATTTGTTATGATATATTGATAATGCTTTGATAAGCCCTTAGATGATTCAAATATAAACCCAGCCTGACTATTTATTGTCACAAAGAATTTTTCTATCAATAAGAATGGGTAAGTACATTTAAGTCTGAGAATTTGAGGTCTTATTCTAATCTTTGCCTCACCATTTTCAATGTTATGAGCAGCTGGGTATAGCAGAAGACGATGGTGGTGAAGGGAACAGAGAAGCAGAAGCCGAAGAGGAACCACACATAGGATTCATTGTTGTATTTGTTATTTGTGGTGTACCAGTCTGGACCACAGGAACACTGCATGCCTTCTGGGATATACCTGAAGAGACAGGCAATCACAACTTTACATCTCACATCTGATCTGCAATGAGAGTGCATGTGATGTAGTGTAAATGTACATGGTTAGCTGATACTGACCTGCTCCATCCAAACAGGGGAGGTAGTGCGGCACACAGTGCAAACACCCAGGTCAATGCACAGCAAGCTAAAGCATGGTCGGGCTTGAATACAAAGTTACCCAGTGGCTTGCAAATCACCAGCCATCTTTCGAAAGCGATCACAGCAAGAGACCACAGGCTTACCATACCTGAAACAATATAAATAGGGAGTTTAAACCCTCTTTCAAATTAGTAGAATTTGCATGAGAGTGTGTGCTCTTTCGGACTTATGGGTAAAGTATCTTACCACCGATTGTAGCCAAGAAACCTTCGATCTTGCATCCCAATGGTCCAAAGATGAAATATCTCATTGCAAAAGAGACGAACGCAACAAAGGAGCCCACACAAGACACAAGAAGGTTCGCCACAGCCAAGTTCACCAGGATGTAGTTGAGGTGGGACCGCAGCTTCTTGTATTGGATGGTACATGCAACCGTGAGTACATTGATTGCAGTGCCAATCAGAAACACAACGAACATGAATGCTGCCATGCCATAGAAGACGCCTGTGCTCCCCAAATGGTCCTGCGGAATCAGGAAGGGACTCATTGCTGTGATGTTGTTGGTGTCCAGAGCGACGGGTATCCAGAAGTCCTCTGGCAGTTCCGTACCACGGTTTGCCCTCATTTTGCCCTATTTATGTTATTATATATCAAAACTGATACACCTCACAAGTCCCTTGCTTTTGTTGCAGCTAAATCAATGTCACATATACCAATGAATTAGATCAAAGACCGACTGTTTTAAAAACCTGACATGAATACTGCTCGCTCTAATGTCCTCCTCTGTCTCTTGTGGATGACTCTATATAAAGGACCAAAGAGTACATCCTATCCCCATTAAAAGATCAATTAAGTCTAATTGAATCATTGATTGGTAGTGGAACTATTTGGTGTAATAATCTAATTGTTTACTCTCAAGTAATGAACTTAACAGCTCTTGTAGGACACTTTGTATCCTCTGCCAATCATGTGCTTATCATTGCTAACATTTGTTAGAATTGAAAATGAAATACATTTGGTGTTTTTTTGGTATATTGTTACTTGAAATCGGCCAGTGTTCATGACAAGTATGATAAGACTCTATGACCACTAAAACTTCTTTTCAGCAAAATTTGTCAATGTCCTGCTAAGAACCTCACAGTATTGGCAAGAATGTCAACATGTGGTCCTTTGTAGAAAAACTTCCTGCAGTGGTTCTGATCGACAAGCACACACAGACACAAGCTTGCCCTCCTATGTGTATACACATGTACCTGTATACAGGTGCATGAACATCCACATCAAAACCTGGTTAAACAGGTTAATCCCAGGTTCTTAACGAAGAGCAGAGCAGGTCTTTGCCTGCTTATCTGGTTTCCAATAACATTAAAACATATAAGCTCATTTGCTGGAGCCCTTTGTAATCTACTATACTGGTTTAACTCAATCTTTATTTTACTTTTTTGGCAATTTACCTCCTTCCTTGAGCTTAAGATGTGCTTAAGACTTTGAGAACACCATGTAACTGCAGACAGCGTTATACATCAGGATGTTGAAGGAGGCTGGTAATAGACATTACAGGGACGGTACGGATGCGAATCTCAGGTCAAATGATTGTCCACGGTTATTTACGATCCAAAGAGAAAACGATGCGTAGGGCATCCAGCACACCAGAAAGCCCAGCACCATGACCACCACCATCCTGGTAACCTCCCTCTCTGCTTTCTGGGTGGATGCAGACTCGGCTTGGGCCTTTGCTGCCTGTGCACAGAGAGAATTGAATTTCATGACTTCAGGGTTCAGGCGCTTACAACATTGCAGATATACCTAGTGTTAGGTACTTCTCCAATGCTCAATGCACCAATGATCAAAAATTGAATTCAACTCAATTATTTGGTTAAAGAAACATCTTAGAAACTCTATACGATGGCCATTCTGTTTTCCCTTCTATGTTAGAAAGTTTGCCTCACCATTTTCAGTGTGATGAGCAGCTGGGTATAGCAGAAGATGATGGTGGTTAAAGGAACAGAGAAGCAGAAGCCGAAGAGGAACCACACATAGGATTCATTGTTGTATTTGTTATTTGTGGTGTACCAGTCTGGACCGCAGCTTCTTGTATTGGATGGTACATGCAACTGTAAGTGCATTGATTGCAGTGCCAGCCACAAATATAAAAAACATGAATGCGGCCATTGCATAGCTAATTTATGCATAAATAAGTATGCACCCATAGGTAAATAGTTACTTTTTGTCTTTCAGTGAGCTAGCTTAATTGGATTTAATCTGGAAGGAAGCACGCAGTTTTGGAATTAGTTAATCCAGTGACCATCGCTAAGACAACGGCTAATCACATTCAATCTGCCCTCTGGTAACCTACTTTCTGTTAGTCTTAGGATGGATGATCTCTGCCTTCGTTATCAGGATGAAGACAGATTAGCCCATGTTGAGCGCAGATCTCAGCACAAGCAGATTTCTCCAAATGGACATGCACTCACTTGTCGATTTATTAGGTACACCTAGATAAAACCCTTCATGAGGGTTATAAACCTCAGATTTCATTGAATTTATTTGAGAGAGTAGTTGATTTATTCTACTGGTCATTTTGGAGGCCACTCAGTAAAAACAGTTAGACAGTACCACAATTCCAACCTCCAAACGTACCATTAAAATAATTCAACACCTCTCTCAAAAAGATTCACTAAAACTACCTAATAAACTCTCGAGCAGGACTTGAGGGAGGAAAATGTTCTGCTGTGACATTAGTTATTAGTTAGAATTCCAATCGGTGACTCAATTCAGTTTGTATACTTATATGTAGAGTATTGGTTATTATTAGTGACATTATTGTCATCATTATTGAACCAGAGAAGCGGATCACATATCATCATTGTAGCCAAAATATCTCAACGATTACTGGTTAAATCTCAGGTTAAATCTCTGCTTCAATGATACAAATAGTCCTGTATATTAAAGTAATCCACGTCATTTCAAGTAAAAATGTCAGAACAAAAGTTCTCAGCTGCCAACATTAAAATCTAACACTGACAACAGAGGTATTACTAAAATTGAGGAAAACAATATCTAAATAAGTAATTAAACAAAAACCATTGGTGTACAACATAGAAATATAATACATTTCATATATATTACAATCATTAGCATAATTACATTCCACATATATTCTTGTAGATGTTAAAAAAAAAACTTCATAAAATCGGGCAATGAAACCGTAAGAAAATAATTGTGAGTGTCTAAAACTTTCAACTGGTTCATGAGGATTTGCGTATAATGACAACTCAAGCAGCTCGAGGACTCAAAGGACGAAAGCACATCGGATAATTGGCCTTAAGAATGGGCGACAAATAAAAAAACACTGCTCTTACAAGAGCATTAGAATGTTACTTTGTTCCCTCATTGTAAACATTATGTAATAAACACCACTACAATGTCGTGAGTACAGCAAACAGCAGCACATTTGAGACATTTGTCGATACAGGTCTGTGTTTCAGTAATGTGTGAACAAGATTCTGGCTAAAACCATTGAAGCAGCAACAAAATGTGGATTCTTGCGCAATTTAAACCACCAGAAAGCTTAATGGTATCAGCTCTTCAAAACTCCTGCTGCCTCCCTAATCTATGCTGCTTAATGTGACTTTTACATCATGATCTCTTTAGGCTTTCAGAGTTGATTTCCCACCTGCTCCCTAAGGCTCTTACCGCGTATAAACCTCTACCGGCAGCTCAGCACGGCAGGTCAAGGTGTTTGTCTGAGCTCCACTGACGTGGTGAAACCAGGAACTCCTGGTAAGCACATGCATTTACAAACCCATGAAACCTTGTACAGTTTAACCGACACTGTGTGGCGATTAAAAGGCTTTGTCGTTTTAGATAAGAAGTGTCCCTGATTCAAATCCTAGTAGCTAAAAGACGAGCTGCATTACTAAAACAAATGATATGGGGTCTGTTGTTTGTTCACGCTCGTTTAAATCATCCACACTCATATCAGTCACAATGTCATTGATATTATGAATCTGAAAGGATTTGAACTAGGCTGCTCAATTACAAGGTTAAATACAAGTATACGAGTATATATATGAATATATTAGAAAGGGAGAAAACAAGATTTCAGTTACTGTCTTATTGACTCTGTTTCGAAGGTTTCCACATCAGAATAAATCCCTTTTACGCTCTACATGAAGAGCGAGCCGACATTTTCCATCCAGCTCACTGAAATTACAATTCGAGTAAACTGTCCAACAAAACGTAATTGTGGCCAAACTATGTCAACCAATAAAGAGGAATAACTGAATGTAGATGATTGATTTGGAGGTAAGACCAAATCAGAAAGCCTTTATTCTTCTCAACACGGAGAAATTTACAACACGGAGAAATTCACGGAGAAATGTATTTCACCTTCAACCAAAAACTAACAACTACTTATCAGCTTTTTTGGAACATGGTCAAGATTTACATTTGACCTGTCACAATCAGGGATCCATATAAATACAACTTAATAAAAAGCCCAGTATTATAGATCGATCCTATCTGAATATTTGTAACCAAACAAATGCTACTCAAGTGAGATTACAACAGATTCATGTAAGAGGGTTGGTTTTCTCCCTCCTGGCCCTTTTTTGCTTTTACTTACGAACTTGATTTTTCATTTCTGATATTTAAGTAAAATGGCGCTGAGAGACATGCAAGTTGGTCCATAAGGTATGTAGATAATTATTTCAAACATTCATTCCAATTTATTTAGAATTGAGTCACTACATGTGACTTTCACAACTCTCCACTGGTCTAATGGTGAAGGTTAACATTTCCTTCTCATATGGCGATTATGTTCAAAACAGGGAACCAGGGTGTTGCATTGGTGCTCATCTTGAGGCTTTGCTGAGTGGACATTACTGAAGAGAGATGTTTCACGAAAGGGACAAAACTGTCTGCTAAACTCATCAGTCTGTCTTCCAATACCATCTTGAATGTGTCACTATACATACGTCTAAACTGCTTTCGTTTGAGATCTATCTGTGTGACTGAAACTCCTTTCTGAACTTTCAAATACGAATTGTGAAAACATTTTCTTTATAGGCTATTGAGAATTAGTGCTATAGGTTCACTTAAAATAGTGTTGAAATGACTTGTTGACTGTGCCATATGATTTGGCATTATGGTGTGATTACAACTTCATACCCAAAATATAACTGAGACTTGCATATGGATATTTTAAGTAAGATGAATAAATATCACCATTTACAAAACATGTAAATTGTGAGAAGTGACCCTTTGTTTTCCTCTTGTTTTATTCACACTTTGCTTGTCTGCTGGAAGCAGCAGACCAAGTATAAATTATAAACTGAGAAAGTCTGCCATCTAAAGGATTAATAGTGTATTGCAAATATTACTTATTTTACCAAACAATTGAACTTTTGAATGAGACAGTGTAAACTAATAACGTGTTTCATTGAATTTGTTATCATTAGTGGGATTTTTCTATAGTTATCATTGAAGCAGTTTACAATGTTTTTCCATATCAATTATCAAATTTGTTTTTTCTTTACTTCATATGGCTGAGAAATTAAAACCAAGGTGTTGTAACTTTTACATACAATAATTGTGGTTACAGACGTGCAGACTACAACATCACAGAAACCTTCACACGTCAACGGCTGTGAGATGGTTTGGGCTAATTTACATGATCACTCAGAGAGAAAGAAACAAAAGATGTTTGTTGCACACATCCAGCTCTGTTCTGTTGTCAACCAGACGTATCTTAGGTTCTATTTATTATTTAGATAACAGGAAAAGTGGGCACGGAGAAGCACCTAACTACCAGTAATGGAAGCTAGCAGATTGACAGGGTTGGCCATGACAAGGCTAAAGGCTAAAGTGAAGTCGCTCCTCTGCGATGTTAAATGACCTCTGGAACAATTTGATTATGATGTCCTGCTGACAGACGGATTTATCATGGGAGTGGAGCTGTAATGG
>CAAKHC010002991.1:3486-25107 GCA_901007825.1 Macroramphosus scolopax | reverse complement strand
GGTCCTGTTGCCAGGTTTCAATCAGGCGGTCTCTGGGGACGTCTGCATGTGCGATCTGTGGCCAAGGCCCCCGTTTGATGTCTGACAGGGACGGAGGGACATCCACAGCCAAACTACAATTACTGTACAGGGTGTGTGTGTGTGTGTGTGTGTGTGTGTGTGTGTGTGTGTCCCCATACAGGTTAATCATTCGAGCAGTGCTATCATGCCAGAGAAGGTCTTATCAGTCTCTGTGTCATTTAACAACCTAACCTACATCCCCCCCTCTCACCCTCCTGCCCCAACTTGTCCTCTCCCATGTTATCCTCTGACTCCGCCCCCCCACCACTGCATGCAAGTTACTTAGCTTTAACCCAATCACAGCCTGGCATTAAGAGCATGTTTCTGGTTGGTGGATCCTCTGGCACTCTGTCAACATCGTGGTTAATATGCTGGTCACCAAATGACGGCGTTCTGCCGTGTGTATAAGTGAAGTGAGCTTAAAATCAAAAGTTGCCATTCTCTACTTCATTATATGTTGTTTATTTCCTTGTCATTCGGTGCGTTCGGTGCTTGAGGCCGTCCTTTTCTGCAGCACATGCTACAGCTCATGTTCAGGCTGGATGGAATTATTTAACAGGAGTGAAATGAGGCATTTGTGGTAAAAACAGAAAGCTAAAGTCTCACAGAAACATTAGCTCCTGTGTGTGAGTGTGCCAGTGTGTGTGTGTGTGTGTGTGTGTGTGTGTGTGTGTACGTGTTGGCAGTGCTCCTGCAGATACCGTAACTGCACAACAATGCACATGTGGGCTTTATGGACAAATGACCATTTATTAGCAGTGGAAATGTCTGGTAACATCGGTGTTTCTTTCGTCCTAAAAAACTTTAATTGAAATTGCAGATCCCGTGGAAACACGTGTACCATACTTGATGAATGTTAGTTGTAAGATGGGTCACGTAAAGCATAGTAACCAACACTGTGCACAACATTTAACTGTAACTCCGAGACAATAATGACAGGATCAGTGCAGCAGGCTGTGTTTAGACAACGTTTCTCCTCTTAACGTCTTTGCCTCCTGGAATTTAAATAAATTGGGTGTATTTCCACTGCTGCTATGTAACAATAAATGTTTTAAGGAGATTGGAAGGTTATCGGGCTGTCACTCTGAAATCCTGCAGGGGAAATGTACCAGGCTAACATTTAATGTAACCGTAAAGTATAATGTGTGTGTGTGTGTGTGTCAGGTCTGTGTCTGCCCCCTGCACCTGCTTGCTGAAGTTAAGTGTATCTATTGGTACATGTGTTTGGGTTCCTGGGACGTGGACGATTTTTCTTTGTGTATTCAATGTGGAGCATCAGTCGGAATATGACGTCATAGCACGAACTAATCACTGCTCAGCCCGACTACTGATAACAATTCAGATGAAAGGCATAATTTATTGAGTACAGGGGTGATTTGATCTGAAAATAAAGGCCACTCTAAACCGGAGGCGGGTGCAGCTCGCGTTTTTTAGAGAGGTCATTAAGATTTTTTATTTATATGGGCCTTGCGCACAATTTACTGTCCTTAACCGGCGGTGTAAAAATTGGAAAGCCCTGAGAGAGAGAAAGAAAGAAAGAAAGAAAGAAAGAAAGAAAGAAAGAAAGAAAGAAAGAAAGAAAGATTATTGCATTTTATTGTTTTCCTGACAGTTTAATTATCAGAAACCATTAACGTGTAATTGAGTCGGTGACCAGAGAAGCAGAAAACATGATGCAAAAAAAAGAAATCGATTTTTATGATTTGTTAGATATTGCAATAAAATCTAAATAAAGATGAGTGTTTTTTTTATTATTATTATTAATAACTCACACACGCACCCGCGTGCGTGCGTGCGAGGTGCTGCAGTCCGGTACAGTACAACCCACATACCTTGCGCGCCGCCTCTGCACTCGGCGCTCACGGGGAGTCTGTTCCCTGCATTTGCATCACCCCGCTTGATTTCCTTGGCCTCTCTACGCTTTAAAAGTCCATCATTAACGGGATTAAACAGCTGAGATTTTTTGGAGAGATGAAACCGGAGGGTTTGAGGCGATGTTTCCGGGTCCCTGCGCCTGATTGGACCCGGGAAAGATGATGTCAGACGACCGCATGCGTCCAGGATTGGAGAGAGGGGAGTAAACAAAGCCGCGAGGAGGAGGAGGAGGAGGAGGAGGAGGAGGAGAGGTTTCCACATCTCCAGACAGTCCGACTGACACGCCGATTCTGACTTTACGCACAGAAGAGGGCGGCCCCGACGGCGCGTACTCGCGTGGTAAAGGCTGAAAGTTACACTGACAGTCCGACTTTAATGGGTGACGCGCTAAAAAGACACTGGGAAGAGGCAAAGGAAACTTGTTGTCTTTCCGGACGCTGTGCAGTTTTCTCCTTTGAGTTAGAGACGAACTCAGTGCACAGCTAACTAACGCAGGAGTCTCTCTTCTAAATATTATCGCGATTTTTGTTTGCGCAAAGGCAATTTTGAAAATTAATTCGAGTCTGAATCAGACCGGCTTTGCAGTCCAGCTGTTTTTGGAGAGAGTCTGACTTTGATTGAATCACGCCTTTTTATTCCGAGCATGGTCCGATAATTGAAAGGCAGAGAAAGTATAGCCCGCTGAAAGGAGACTCGGGAGACTCTCAGGTGTTTGTGGGATCGTCCGCCTCTCACGTCCAGGTGTCCCGCCGAGCGGTGCGGAGTCTCCAGCTCAGGCGGGCAGCGCTGACATGCTGCCCAAAGTCGAGACGGACTCCCTGGGACTCTCTCGATCGTATGGCGAACAAGGGCACATGCCCAGGAACATGCAAGGTAAGAGCTGTCATCCGTTTAATAGACCATGAGGAGCGTTCAGAAACGTCCATGTCAGCGTGTGTTTACGGGGAATGATCATATCCAGCGTGCTGCGCGATGCCAACCAAACTTCGGCACACTTCATCTATCGCGGAGTGATCGCGATGTCATAAATATATTATTCAGGTCAGTCGCGTGGACTATTTTTTTTTTGACTTGACAGTGGGTTTAAAAAAAAAAGTTTGTTGTTCCTCTCAATATTTACTTTGATATAACTAAAAAGATTTGTTTGGGATCTGTGATTGAATAATTAGTGCAGCCAACTGTCAGTGGAAGTGTGCTGGCGCCTCGTGCGTAAAAACCCGAGGAGGTCTCTGTGTTAAACTTTCTCATGCCTTGTGGTCTTATAATTGATCATAGCTGTTAGACCAAAAATGTAGAATTCACCCGCGGAGGAATTGACTGCTAAAGGCTTAATTCCGGTTTGATTTATTGATTTGCCCCCACACCAAATTATTAAAACTCTCGGTCCCGCAAACTTTTTATTCTTCAAAAGCCGATTTAACCTGGTAGGAAATACAGAAAAAAATACTTGATAATTACGTGGAAAAAAGCCCTGGTGAATTTCTGTGTTTGTATGTCGTGTTTTAAGTGTTGGCATAAACAAATTCAAAATCATTGGATTTATTAAATTGTGAAATCGGTTTGCCTATTGCAACATTGGGTGTGATTTTATTTAAAAATAATATTTAATAAAATCCCCCCAGTGATCTTTCTTTACACCTCTAAATCTGCTTATTTTGATTTACGATTTTAAAAAATCCTCAATCGAATCGAAGCGGTGAAAAACTGATCTGAGCTGCTTTTATTTGTTCAAATTGGACATGTTTTTTAAAACTGTGGAACTGACTTACCTGCCAGCATAAACTCGACCCCCCTCCACTAATTCACCTCATGTCATTCCACAGCAATATAAGCAGGCAATCAATTAGCCCGGTGCTGGTTTATGAGACGCTGATAACACAGACAAGACTCCCTCACACGGTGAGGAGGAGCTTGTTACAGCCACTTATCTGCTTTCACACCCGGATTAAAACAAGGTAGCTCGGACTGACACACGCAGCTTCTCCTGGATGCAACATTTGTATTTTATTAAATAGTATCAGCAAGTGGCCTGCGTGTTTCTACAAGGCAATTTAACACCACGTCTTTTATATCAATATAGAACTCATTCACAATTTATAATTGCACCTCACATGAAAGCATCGCTGCGGCGTATTGGAGGAAAAATGGTGCAATAAAACCCAAACGCTCACCTGCAGGTATCCACAGCACCGAGGAGAGGCGGTTTAATCTGACTTTATTTCTAATTAGGCTTCCAAAGCATCCTTTTTTTTTTTTTGCATAACTGCGATGAGGACCAAGATAAAAGTTGCATTTAGTTATTGAAACGTGTTCAAATGTGCAGCGAGGCGAGATCAGAGCAAACTAAAGTTCGGAGTTTGCTTTAAGCTTCTGTGGAAAAAAAAAAAAAAAAAGCAAACCCCGGCAGCTCGGAGGAACTTGTTGCTTCAGCTGGATCCCAGCAGGGCAACGCGTTAACAAACCAGAAATCATGTCTAATTGAAAAGTCTCGGTGATCAGATGAGGGGATCTGAAGTGCAGCAGTAATGTATGTGGAGGCCTTGGAAGGCGTCGAGTTGACAGAATATTTCCACGTTTACAGACACTGAAGTTTTCCTGGCTGCGTTTATGATTAGAACCATAAATGCTTTTTGTGACTGTTGTAAATGTCAATCTGGCTGTTTGCTGAGCGCTGTCACACATGCAAGTATTTCTAATAGGCCACGCAAGATAAGAGACTTGCAACAAAACGCACCGCAATAAAGTCGAATCAGGAATCAAAGAAAAAAGGGTGCAAATATTATGCATTTATTTTAAATTGTAGTATTTCATAACACGTCGCTGTCTTTATTTGCTCGTTTTTTTTATTCCTAATGCAACTGGTGAAATTATCATGTCAATTATAGAAAAGCCTTTTTTTTTTTCTCCTCCACGCTGCACATTAAAGGTTGCCACTGCTTTTTGCACCATCAAAAAAAAAAAAACGCATAAAAGAAACCAAAGAGGCCCGCAGCATCGCGAGTGCTTCTTCGAGAGGGAGAAATAACGTTGGCTCAAGTTGGTTTTTGGATGATTTTTTTCTTCTTCTTCTTCTTCTTCTCCTCGTCGCCTGCAGAGATAAGCGCTTCTCTGTGTGTCTTCATTTGTCTGTGGGCGGTAACATTTTCTCCACCAATCCTTATCTCTAATATCTGTTTCCCCCAGCGATTCCACGACATAGATGCATGCATATTTATGAGCCTCTCTTGCATATGTTTTTTTTCTTTCCTCCAGTTTTTTTATTTTTTCTTCCTGTCTGTAACGAATGAAGAAGAAGAAGAAGAAGGCGGCGACGAGGATAAATCGCGTGCTTTCAACTAATTCCAAAAATCCACTGATCATCCCTCAAATTAAAACCTCTTCAAGTCAAACAGGACTTAAAAGTAGTCCGTTTTTTCTCGCCGCGTGGTTCACACATGGACGGGATGGATTTTGGGATGAGAGGTTGACTTCTCTGTGTGTCCTTCCGCAGCCCCGCAGATAAAAATGATGGACTACACCTATGACGAGGATCTGGACGAGATGTGTCCCGTGTGCGGAGACAAGGTTTCAGGGTATCACTACGGACTGCTGACCTGCGAGAGCTGCAAGGTGAGTGCCAAGGAAAAACACTATTACAATAATATATCTGTAATTGCACAATGTCTTTTTTTGTGCATCTGATGTGTCAACTGTCAGTGAGGTCACATTAATCTATAGTCTCCTAATTAATATAAAGTTCCTGCAGTCCATGCAGCGTTTCAGCTGTTTTCATAACGTGTGTTGCATTCAACAGAGAAGCTTTCATTTTTGCATTCATTACTTTGCAGTTACAGTCAGTGGAATTTAAATCTACATGCTTCTTATAGTGATATTTCCTTTCGCTCCAGGTGCCTTTATTTCTGTGCATGTGCTCTTTGCTCTGTGGAGAGGCAATTTATTGAAGTTATGGGTTTTTTTTTTTTGCATGCCAAAGAATTTAGCAGGGCGACTTGCAACAAGTGTTAAAAGCAACGCTTTCAGATCCTCCTCATAAACACTGCTGAGAACAAAACAGCACAGACGCCAGGGGTGAAAAGAATTATTCTGAAGAGCGATAGAACAAACGTCCTGTCAATGTTAGAGGATTTCTTTTCATATATGGTGAACCGGCTTTTGTAAATTGTGCAACCGAGAGGTGCCCGGAACAGAGGAGGCAAAGTACACAGTAATCCTCTCTCTGTTTGTGCAAGCCTGTGTGCTGCCGTCTGAAACTCTCATCACAAGTTCATTAACAGCAGCCCGACATTGTCTGGCTGTGAAATGCTTCCTCGCTCAGGTTATTAAAGAGGCAACTGCAAAAGCAAACGGCCGGTGTTAATAATTTGAGCTCTGTCAACAACTTATTTATCCCTTACTGCCTATTTCCACCGCTCTCCTCAACACTGAGCTAATAGGCATTACCCGTTTTGTGTGTGTGTGTGTGTGTGTGTGTGTTTTTGAAGTCCAGTAAAACTGTCAGCACAAAATGAAGCTGAGACAAATGTCTCTATGTTAACACGGCTAGGTGTAAAGTTGCAGCTCCGCAAGTATCGATGCAGTGGCACACATTTCTCGCCTGTGTGTTCATTATTCAAAGCAGATGTTATAGATTGCATCCAATATTATGACCTTGAGATGCTCAGCACTTGCTTGAAGGGAGACGTCAGTCGCATCTCTGCTGCCTTTTTTTCAGCCTCAAGCGCACGCTGGCGGGGCCGGTTCACACATTTAAGTTGTGTGCATGCAAGGATGCAGATGAAGAGGTAGATAGAGTTGCTGTCTGTATCCTTGTTGAAACATTAACACTATTGATATTTACCTGAAGCCGGTCATTGATTATCTCTAAAATGCATGCAGCCAAATTATTAATAATGATTGTCAGACTGATGCATCAGTTTGTTGTCATGTTGCAGGCTCATGCTGGCGTTTAATAGGCAGGCAGTGCAGCTCACTTCCAGTTTAATGTGAGGTTTGTCTCTGCACAGCTGGAATATCAACAGTTATATTGTGTTCTTAGGACAATGAAAGTTTCCTTTGTTCGAGCGTTGTGGTCGGTCATTTTTACATGTTTCAGAATTTTTAGGGAGGAGTCACCGATTTTTAGACGGAAGACCCCTTTATTTGCAAATGACCTCTACTCAGTTATTCCCCTGTAGCCGCAAACCCCCCCGAAAAAAAGGACCTTTGTGAATTGGGGACGTTTGTTAGAAGCGGCAGATTTTCACTTGTTTCGGTTGTCAGTTTTGTTGTTAAGAGCATCACACACACACACACACACACACACACACACACACACACACACACACACACACACACACACACACACAATCCAGCGTTTATCGCTTCATAATCCCAGCACCTCCTCAAACGCTGGATCACACGGGGGTGCACACACATGCACGCACACATTTGCAAACGCATGCAAACACGCGCCTCCCCGATTCGTCATTGTTAATTCGTACCACACTCAAGCCCACGTAAGTAAATACGGTAACACAACACACATGTTAGAATAACAGCAACAAGCTGACAACAATAGTCGTCATTGTGCACAGACGCAGGCATCGATCCCGGCGCGCGTACTCCTGAGATTATAACCCCAGTTGAGAATTACAGTGAAAGGTCAAGGGTCACAGCCACGGTTCACACTCTCTGGAAATATATTGAATATCTGCAGAAGGTTTTTTTTAAATGTGAGTACAGCAAGTAAAGTTTTTTAATGTCTCAAAAGTTGCAACCAATGAAAGAGTGCAGATGTGGGAGAGATTGACTAAAGGAGATAAAGTGATGGCTTGCATTTTTTTTTCCAGCTTCCTTGTTAGACTCACTGGCCGGTATTGACAAGCAATAAAGCCGGTTTCCTGGTTTCTCTTTGTGTGTGGCGACTCTGAAATAGTTTAGAGGAGGAATTCCAAGGTCATGGACCGCATTCACTCCTGAGAATTACCAAATTGAAATATAAAGTTAACCGCGTGAGCGTCGCATTCACGGAGCTCACTGAATATTATAAATGGTTTAACTTTGATTTGTCCGAATGAGAATCTTAGTTGTGTATAAAGGAAACATGCAGAGAAACGAGCCTTGGCGGATGTGAAAAGGTCCGAACTGAAAGCTTTCCAGTCACCTTGTGGACTTAATCTCCCGACGGGATATTCTGTGATTTCAAATCCTCTTCGGTTCAGATATTAATGACAAACGCTGCGTTGCTAAACAGCAGATCGGAGAGAAACTTCTCACTGAAGCTTGTATTTTTTTTTTTTTTTAGCGCTCAGAAGTCGATGAGTGCCGTGCAAAACCGAGTGCAGGGCTTCGTTTTTTTTTGAGGTATCAAGCAATGCAGATTATCAATTAAATTTGGTGAGATATTGACAGCAGCACTTTCTTTTTCTTTTAAAGAACAGGTTGGAGGATTCTCCTCTTAGGTTATAGATCTAGAATGCGTTAATACTATCTTCCCCTCCGTTTGATTTTTCTCTGCCTGCTGCCAATAATTCATTCCATGTTGCAGGTATGAATCTCTGTAATCCAGGAACTGTGAATTATGGATATAATTTATTGGATTTTTTGGACTCCTCTGCTCATATTTTTCAATAATCAAGTGGAGAGTTGAAAAGATGTTTACCCTCTAAAGCTTTATGTGAATGGAATATATCAAAAAATCAAATTGTAGCTGTCGACAGGACCTAAAATATATTTTATTCCCTTTAGAAACGAGTTACTGTGAGTGCACATTGTAAATATGTGTTTTACATTTTTTGTTCAATTCCGAATAGAAAGTGTGTGTGTGTGTGTGTGTGTGTGTGTGTGATGACTTGTGTAGTTTCCTTTTTGCAACGTCCATTTAAAAACACTAGTTAAAAAAATGTAAAAGTTTTAGAAGCACACACACACAATCCTATTCATCTGTAAGAGATAAATACTCGTGTGTGTGTGTGTGTGCGTGTGTGTGTGTGTGTGCGTGTGTGCGTGTGCACGTCCAGCGTGTCCCTCTCCATCTGTCTGCCGAGCGTGTGAATGGGTCGATTACCATCGCATTGCAGAGGTCAAGCGGGTTGACGTCTTAATTGGTTTCTCTCCACAGGGCTTCTTCAAGCGCACCGTCCAGAACAACAAGCGCTACACATGTATAGAGAACCAGAGCTGCCAAATCGACAAGACCCAGAGGAAGCGGTGCCCATACTGCCGCTTTCAGAAGTGCCTCACCGTCGGCATGAAACTAGAAGGTACGTGTTTTTATTTTGGGCTTTTGCTGTGTTTCTTGATGTATTTCTGTGTGTTTTATATATACCAGAGAAGGATGTTCGACATGATGTGCAAGCTCTTTCAAAATAAGGTTAATAGTACTGAGCGTGTGTGGCTTCCCAGTAACAACACAGCATCCAGGCCGCCGAACGCACCAGACGACCTCAAGGCTAATTCAGAAGTGTTTCCGAATTATATTTGACTCTGTGAAACTATTTACCTTCATACAGTGCAAATATATCTCTGTTACTTCAGTAGGGATCTCGTGAAAAGTTTACTGACGTCTTTGTCTATTCTTGGGTTTCAATATAAAGACCGTTCAATAAAATACGATCTGGCATGTCCACGCAGCTGCAGGAGCTGCAGGAGGAAGTCCAGGCGGTTTCGCTCTTTGCGATGCATCGTATATTTTTCAGGATATGATGCCTGTTTGCAATTATTGTTAGTGAAACCTGGAGGGGAAAAAATGACACGACGGAGCAGCTCAGACTGGAGGTTTGACTTCTTCTGGACCAAAGTTCTGGTGATATAACAGAGACGTCCATGTTGCATTAATGTGAAATGTTTTATTCCGAATTGAGACATCCACATGACATCCCGTGAAGAAAAAAAAGAAAAAGAAGGTGATTACCTGCTTTGACAGTGTAATTGCCTGCATGAAAGTAGAAGATTGTGTTTACTTAAACATTAAAAGATGACCGTTGGAGTATTTTTTCTGTGCTCTCCGAGATGTGTACCTCAAGACTTGTGAAGTGAAACCTTTCATTTCTACCAATGCGTTGAAAACCAGCGATGCTTATTAGTATTTTAGATGGGGTCAGGGGGAGTTGGGGGGTATCTGGTAGCTGCTGTGCACTTAAACTTGCCAGACAGAGAATAGAAAAAATATTAAACTTGGCGGCGGGGCGAGAATGGTAATGATGATACTTTTGGCCTGCCGGTTCGAGGCCTCTTTGTTTAATTTGAACGTGGCTCAGAAGCTTGTTCAAACACAGCTATATACAGAAGTGACAGGACGGCAGGGCGAGAAACATTCTTCCAATGTTCAAAGATAATACGGAAGATCAACTAATTCCAACTTTTATTTTGAAATCGCTAATTTTTGCTGGGAAAAATGTGACCCGAAGGTCGTCTTAAAGCAAGTGTAAAGAAGAAGTTATTCTTCAAAAAAAACATTTTTTCTTCTTCTAACTGTTTCCAATCGTGTATCAGAGCTAAATTATTATATGTTCAACCATCTTTAAAATCCCTCGGCCACAGAAATGACCACTTAGAGGCGATAAGAGCGAAGCAGCGACAGCCGAAATAAAAACCCTTCCAGAGCTTCTCCCTTTACCTTTGTAATTAATGGTTGTTAATTGAGAATGGCCGCTGGGCAGAACGTCCCAGCCTGTCATTTTCCAGCTGAACCGGGTTGGGAGTGGGTTGTGTTTGATTTGTTTTGCCGGCGGTAGCTTTCAGCTCGGGGGCAAGACGGGCCCTGCAGCGCTCTGTCAGGGGCCAGAAGCTGCAGTGGGTGACTCCTGCCACAACCAGTAAAGACCTCCCGTACAGAAGGCTGACACCCCACACCACACACACACACGCACACACACACACACGGGCGTACATCTCTCCCTGGTAAACACATCCATATATTCATGAGAAGCCCAAAGGTGTTCAGAAGGCCACAGGCGAGAGGGAGAAGCTGTCATTTGATCTGAAGAAGAAAAAAAAATGTGTGTGTACGATAATGGCGGGAGAGAAAAGTTGATTCATGTGCTGTGTTAGTGCGAGCTGTTCATTCCATCACACTGCAGCTTGTGGCAACATGTGAGTGTAGGATACTGCAGCAGTGGACCTAAAAATGAGAGGAACACTTGTTTCATTCTGCCTCGGAGGAGGAGAAACGGACATCCGCACACTCGAATCAACAAGCTTTAAAGACATATCGACAACCTCTTAACCACACGTGGTCTTCATCAGGTGACGTGGATCCGCTTTACCTTTGCGTCACCGGGTCGGCACCGTTTAAAGTTGAGCACGAGAGAAGGAAATCTATTGCGCAATCGAGATATTTCCCCAATAAAAATACAATTTATTTTGTTGAATTGACTTTCAGAATAAACTACTGATCAGTTATATATATATTTATATATATATATACTTTCGGGGGCATGCCTGTGTCACACACTACTAATGCAAACACCATGATGATGCAGGCTGACAGCCACGCTGCTCATTTAACCACAGCAACACGCCGCGTTGTAAGAAGAGTCCTCGCTCCTCGTCGCTCTTTGTAGCCAGCCGGTGTCGACTCATTGAGAAAAAAGAAGAAGAAGAAAAAAAAAGAGCCATCCCACTAAGGTTTTGAACCATTAACACGTCATTCAGTGCAGCTGATGAAGCGTGCTGCAGCTGAATAGCTCCCACTGGCATCATTTTCTTTTTATGCACGCTGGAAGTTGCCTTGGATCATATGCTTCACTGATCTGTCTAATGTGTGTATCATCTTAGCGACGGAGCGTCGTGGTGGTGTTTCCGAGTCTGTTAGTTAAGATCCTCTCTGCCTCGTTTCGGACTCACGTGACCTTTTCTCTTAGAAATCCTCTCCTCCGGCGATCTTTGCGTTTGAACACACACATTTTTGCACACGTCTAAACACATTTAATTACATTTAAAATGTTTTGCTGAAATTAGCACCCCAATCTGAATACTTCTCTCCATCCCTCTGCATCCTCCGCTCCTCCCTCCACTCTTTTTTATTTCCTCCCGGTCTCCATCCTTCTTCCTCTGATTTGTCTTCCATCAGCCTCCCGGTACCTGCGGCGGAAGCCGGGGAGCTGTCCCATTACTTATGCATAGGTATCATAGGTATTCATGTGTGTGCACGGGATAGGGCGCATCCGGAGCAGGGGGCCGGGGCCCCGACATGACAAACAGGGTGTCAGCAAGGCTCCGTGGGACCCATTAATATGCTGGCAGCCGACAGGGATCCTCACCTACGTGCGCTTAATATTCCTGTATATTAAACAACCATAAATCAGAGTACATAAGCACTGAGGGCTTGTGTGTGTCAGGTGCTGCGTGTGTGAGGGCGGCGTTTGTGTATGCATGTGTGCGTTCGACGTAGCGCCGCTGGTGCTCGTGCATGTTGGAGAGGGTGTATACTTAGGGGCACTCGATACTTTTAGGGAAGAGGCACTGGGTTTTTTGGTCGGGGTCAGTTTGTGGATTTATGGACGCGTGTGTGTGTGTGGACGTGCGCACTATAAACCAGAGGAATTCAGAGCGGAAGGCAGCTCTCAGTCTGGCTTTAGCCCCAAAGCCCGACTGCGAACCACCAATATCCCCCAACACAGATCATTTACACACTGATAGAGTAAAGTTTTTAAAATGACGTCAAAAGATTAATCGCAGTTAACTTGAATTAATTTCCAGTTCTATCTTGTTCCTATTAAAGTGTTTTACATGTATGCACATCACCATTCTTTAATTATAGACAAAGAATGTGTGTGTGTGGGGGTGTGTGTGTGTGTAAAACCTACACCCCCACCCTGATATTCATGATGGGATGAGGGTCCCTGGGTCGGAGGCGGGCGAGGAGGCAGCCGGGGCCTCATTTTCTACCCCGAGCAAGACCAACTATTAGTTTCTCAGCTCATTAATTACGCTGTTGTGCAGAAATCATTAATAGTTAAACTGGCTCTACAATAATGTTTAATGGATACGTCGGACAGGGGTTCCTGATTCCTGTTTTTTTTCTATCCTTTCGGTGTGTGTGTGTGTCATGATAACCCCGGAGCTAACCGGAGAGGTCACCGGAGTCGACGTCGAGCACGTCGGCAAATGTTTGTGAGTGTGTATAAATTACACCGTTCTGAGTTGTCTGAGGCTCTTCGAGGTGGCGGAGCGTCTGGCCTCTTTGATCAGGACCAGTGTGTGTGTGTGTGTGTGTGTGTGTGTGATGCTTTCCGTATCAGCTCGTGTGTGTTTTCCCGCGTCTGAGAGAGACAGAATGTGAGTGTGTGTGTGTGTGAGAGGGTTTGTGTGTCTCCCCTCTCGGCTCCTCTCGCTCAGATCAGTGACAGACACTTTTCTAACGGAGGTCATTAAAATCCCTCCCAAGGCAGCTCGGAGTGTGTGAACGTCTGTGTTGGGGTGTGTGTTTTTATCTGCCCCTCCTGTCCCCCCGCACCATGACGCCCTATCCCACCCTCTCCACACCCTGTCTTCAATATCCCTCTTCTGTTCTTGCACTCAAGACTTCATGAGCCGGAGTGGACCCGGTCTACCTCATCATGAGGGCGATCAGCTCGTGTGATCATCACATATGAGTCGGTTTCTTTCTACCTTACGTAGAACAACTCCTATTTGTGATGCTCTGACCGAGGGTTTGTCTGCTGCGCTCTCTCCCAGACGTCCGTTAGCTCGTTGCACGCTGGGCTCCGCGAGCCTCGACAGAGTAAGAGGTAATTAAGTATGAATAATTAACACGAGCGCCCCCCGACTGGGAGACGGCAGAGCAGCTTCGCCGCGGCAGCGGTCGGCCAGATCACACATGGCCCTTGTAGCAGTCCACTGTGTGCCCGTCTCGTTCATTAGAAATACCAACGGTGGAGACACGTTATGATCCTCACCACAGGACCCTGCACGGGAGGAGGAGGAAGAGGAGGAGGAGGGGGGAGAACCCCAATTCACTTACTGTCAGCCCTTTTTTTTTAGGGTTTGTTTGGACACTATAAAAAACAAAGTCCCTCCTAATGGTCAGTTGCATTTTGAGGCTTTTTAAATCTAAAATCAGACCCTCCTGACCTCCTGAGTTTGTGTGTTTTCCTGAGTAGCAGACGGAGATAAGCAGCTGCACGGCGACCCAGAGCGGTGCGGAGAGGTTCGCCTCTCCGGTCAATGAGTAACTGCGCTATCTGTAAGACCTGTGGGTTTAAGAGTCAGCATGTAAATGTCAAGTTTAATCACCATAGCAAAACCTTTGCCCTACATACACATGACAAATGTGGATTTCACACAGCACCACGACGACTCTTAAACAACTGCTTGAATAAAGATTGTTTATTCTGCATTACGGCGATTTATATTTAACTTTTAATGTCAATGCACGGAGCTAATTTTGTCTTCTCTCTCTCTTGTGTTGTTTTCCGCCTCTCTCGCTCTCTGTTTGTTAGCTGTGCGGGCGGATCGCATGCGTGGTGGCCGCAACAAGTTCGGCCCGATGTATAAACGCGACCGGGCCCTCAAGCAGCAGAAGAAGGCGCTGATCCGAGCTAACGGCTTAAAGATCGAGGCCATGAGCCAGGTGATGCAGGCGGTGCCGACAGATCTCACCCTCTCGTCAGCCATCCAGAACATCCACTCGGCCGCCTCCAAGGGCCTCCCGCTGAGCCACCACGCCGGCCACCACACCAGTCTACACCACCACCACCACCATCACCACGCCACCGCCCTGCCCCCGACAGACTATGACCGCAGCCCATTTGTCACTTCGCCGGTCAGCATGGCGATGCCGCCTCACGCCGGCAGCCTGCAGGGCTACCAGGCGGCCTACGGACACTTCCAGGGCACGCGCACCATCAAGTCAGAGTACCCCGACCCGTACACCAGCTCACCGGAGTCCATCATGGGCTACGCTTACGTCGACGCCTACCAGTCAGGCTCACCGCCCAGCTTCCCCCACCTGATCGTAGAGCTGCTCAAGTGCGAACCGGACGAGCCGCAGGTTCAGGCCAAGATCCTGGCCTATCTGCAGCAGGAGCAGGCCAGCCGAGGCAAGCACGAAAAGCTCAACACCTTCGGCCTCATGTGCAAGATGGCCGACCAGACACTCTTCTCCATCGTGGAGTGGGCGCGCAGCAGCATCTTCTTCCGTGAACTCAAGGTATTGTGGTGTCAATGTTATTTAAATGTTTCCCTGGAGGTCTTTTCACAGTTGTTGGCAATCATTATATTATAATAGCATCACAGTATTTCGCTTGATTTTCAATTTAAAGCTGCTCTGCCGGCCTCCAGCAAACTATCCTGCGTTTTGTTTCAATGCTAAATAGTTCACCATGTTGTCATCCATAATTCACAGGAGTTGACACTCTATGAGCACCATTTATTTGATCCTTTATCTTAGACAGGCCTTTAATCTTCCTCCTTTATGCACTGGCTCAATGGCTGCGAGGGGTGGAGGGGTGGAGGGGCTTCCTAGCTGCCACCGTCGTCCGTCCCGCCGCCTGATCAAAAATCAGCAGCCAGCCGTATTTACACTTGCGATGAATCGTGAAAAACTTTAGCCGACGCGCTCCAGGCACTTATCACACCAACGGGGGTCTTAAGTCTGAATGTTTTATGTGAACTAATTATAGCCCATCTCCCCTTAAGATATTCCTCAGATCTACGTGGGCACGCACTGTGCGATGATATGAGACATATTGTCCATTAGCATGTTGTTAAAGATTCCAGAGGAGACGGCCGTTCCACACAGGAGGGTCACGGTAACAGTCGGGAAAGGTTTCAGTTTAATAAAGATTATTTCAAACACCTCGTTGTAGACTTATAAACAGTAGTATGTATCTTCCGGGACGCGAGTGCTCATCACAGCTCTTCCTGACATCCTCCATGCCCATATATGGCATTATCACTTTAGCTGACCCGGCAGCTGACAGCAACCCTGATGTAAAAGCTAATAAATACACTTCAATTGAAATGTGTGATAATTAAGACAATATAAATAGCATGAACTTCACGTGCTTTTACTAATAAACCTCACATAGTGTTCTAGCGTAGTTCGGGTGTCGGATGATGAGGTGGGTTTCGAACACAGCACCAACCAAATGTATCTCCGGTTGGAGTCTCGGTTTGAAAAGGTTATTATTCAACAAATAGCCTAAAGGAGAGTTTATTGAGTGCGGGCTCACGGCTTCACTTTGCCTATGAGTGAAGGTTAATAATCAGCGACACAAGAGGCGTCTCGACAGTCGCTTCACGTGTTTTCCCGTCCCGTTGTCCCGCTCCTTTGTCTGTTTGTTTCACACCATCGCCAGAGGCTCGGCTGCATATTCATGGGGGCCCCCGTTTGCAAAGTTCCCTTCAAATATTTTTATTATATTATTTTATTTTTCAAAGGGTAAAATTATAAACGTAATAAACTTAATATTAAAAACGGAGCCAATTACAACACAGACGAGAGTCCTTGAAAAACACATGTTGACATTTAGCACGCGCCGCGTCCCGGCTATTGACATTTTTTCGAGATCTGTATTTGCATTCAACCGGGGGTGCACGGCACGGCACTTCACCGACACACACACACACACACACACACAGGCTTGTTGTTGGGTGTGGCCACGGATAATAAGTGTGCACGGTTTGCCCATTAACTTTGAATGATCATTTCTGCTCCGCTGTGTGAAGCCTCTCTATTTCTCACACCCTCATGCTAATTCAATTATCTCAGCCACTTGTGTTTGTCACTCCCTGATTTAACGCTGAATGAAATGTCGTTATGTTTCCCTAATGACTCCCCGTATTACCGGAGCTTAATCGTAATTGAAGGTAGGAAATTACCCAGGTTGAATGCAGAACAAACCTGCTCCTGAACCCGAACCCCTACAAAACCTCTCCTGCTCCTGTTGCACGGCCCCCTTTGGGGGGAAGCGAGCCATATTTCACTTAAATGAGGGAGATAATTAAACTTATCCCTAATGCCTTATTTTCAAAGAGCCATCCAAAGCACAAGGGGGATTGAAAAATAATGTGCTAGCTGTGGCTTTGACAGTTTTTCCCACACACCCTACAATCCCCTCGTCCGTCTCATTAGGAGCTGCTGGCAGGAGTGTCGGGTGCAGCCCCGTGTCAGGCGGTACTCAGGTTTCCACTCACATTTATCACAGATTTGAACAAAATCTTTAGAACCGAGTCGGTTCAGAGAGACAAAGGAGCTCTTCTCCACACGCTCGTACATCTCCTCAGTCACAGTCCATATTGAAACTTGCATTATGAATTATAAGTTTATTATCAGAATTGCTGTAGGAAGGAAAATCCTGCTTGATTACTAGATTATTGCAGACTGTGCACTGTGTTTTTCCTGTTCTGGAGGCTGCTACCTTTGTGTGATTGTGGCTGCAGTTCAAGGACCCACCCATGACCTCTGCTCTCTCCAACCTCTCTTCTGCATGTGAGCGTACATGCTTCATACATAGACGTACATGCATGCTACTGGTCCAGTGCTGCTCATGCATGACGAAAAATATCAGGGTTGTTGATTGTTGAAGGGGGCTCACACTCGTCAGGTGAAAACCACAGACCCACGTGTGTTTATCCAACTGTAAAAAGATCTGATCTGATTAGATGTGAGGTCGAGCTCGGGGGGGCCAGAAAAGACAGGAAGCACAGCAGAATTAAAAAGTTTGTCGGAGGGGCAGCGCGGCACTGTAGGAAACTATAAATACACTTTCATCTCGCACACACACGCACATGCCGCGCGCACATAGCTGCATTAAGACACAGACACCGCTCACACATAACACTCTCACTATTATTAGCCCGGTAAGAACAAAAGAATTTCTTTGGAAATAGAGCCAAGCTGGGAGGGTGTGTGTGAGATGTCTGCCAAAAGAAAAGAAAGAAAGTGTTCAAAGATTTCCAGAACTTTGCCTCGGTCATGGGACTTGTATACATTTGGACGTTCTGAAGAACAGTCGCCACTCTGGTCCATTGTGGTTCGCTGCCTCTCTCTCTCTCCCTCTCTCTCTCTCCCTCTCTCTCTCTCTCTCTCTCTTTCTGGGAAAAAGACGTGCTGGACATTTATTTCTAACACCTCGGATCCAAGGAGGGCGGGCTCTTACCGCCAGCCTCACTCCCTTCTGATTGGCTCAGCATTGCGACAGTTAAAGAAAGTCGTGTCTGGCGCTCTGGAAAAGTCGTGTGATGAGGTTGTATCGAGGTCACGATCACATGTGGTCATTTTATAAAGTTTTTAAAACGGGCTGAAGTCATGCACATGAGCACATATGTAAATTCAGGTGCCTTTAATGTTTCTACTTACGTCAGCATCCTATTATTTTTAATGCGATATGCGTGTTAAGTCTGTTCTAACCTTATTATCACCTCTCATACACGAGTTAGAGATTCTAGTAAATGTTTTTAGATGATAAGAGAACTGCATTTGTCTCTCTCACTGGTTCCCTGCCAGCCCTCCTTTGTCCTCGACTGCCCTGCCATGAATCCCTCTGCCAAACAGACAGATATATATGCATGTTAAAGGATAATTCCACTCAAAAGTGCTTCAGTAGACTGCAGTAGTTGTTATCCACGGTCTTGATATTTTAGTGTTATTGAACCTCATAAATGACGCCTGTGCCAATTGTACGCTGTGTTCAGGAACACTCGTCTGACGTGGTATTGGGAAATGTGGCAAGCCACAAACTGATGAAATAGACGAGGCAGCGCAGGGGAGATGAGACACAACACAATGAAGCAGCACATACTGAACATTTTAAAGTGCTACATTACAAAATAAAAGCATGTAACTGAAGGCTCGGCCTCAAACCCGACACATAGCAAATTCATTTCGCCCCAGCGTGTCCCTGGGGTCCTAATTAGGATGATTAGGATAAAAGGTAAACATGAGAAATAGTGTAAAGCAAAGAGCTGCATTAAGGAGTTAAATTGAAGACTCATAAGAGAAGTGAGAGTCGTCCTCAAGGATCACAAACTGTTGAAGTCGACGAACTTTAAATACTTTGGAGTTCTAGAAGAAACATGGAAACTGTAGGTGCTGCTTGTTTTACTTCCCTGGTCGTCCCACTGAACAGGAGTGTGGACAACATGTGTATTTACCCTGCGTGTATCGGGGTGACTCATCGCTGGTCCGGTGCCACGCCGTCCTCCATTGTTCCAGCGGTGGGGATGGCTGGCCCGACTCCCACAACAAACACAATGGGAGGGAGACTGGAGCAGGGAGATCGGGACTATTGATGATTCATATGTTTACGTCTCACCTTCCTAACTCGACTCCCTTTTCACCGCAACTCCCCCGCCGCCCCCCCCCTTCCTCTCTGCACTCTTTAATAATAAAAATAAAAGGAAGTGTGTCTCGTGTTGGGACAGCGAGCACTTTTGTGTGCCTGTCAACACGATCATGCAGCAGTTAATTAACAGACAGCAGGTTAGATAATCGAACTATCGCACCGCTTCTACGGTTCATGTGCAGCGTCGTCCCCCCTCTTCGTCCCGTGCACCTTTACCTGTCTTCCTCCATTTCCCAGATCCTCCCAGAGAAGCTCTCATTACTTCATACGGTCTCAGCATCTCGTTTTTTTCCCCGCTCTTAATTCTTCATAAAAACAATCGTATGTGACTCCAGAGGTTTTAACTTCAGCTTTAGATGACAACTTAAGAGGATATTATTGAATCTGTCTTGAGTAAACGCTGTGTAACTTTATACTTATATTTAGTCCATCCACCAGATAAAAGCGGAGGGGGAATGAAAACGCCTGACGTTTTGAAATGTGGCTCCACTGTTTGTTTAAGACATCCAGGGACAGTTTTTGGTGGAACCTGCCAGGTTTTTGCCTCCTTCTCCTTCGCTTTCTTTTTTTTTTTTTCTTCTTCTGTTTTGCCTCTCTGCATGTAGCGGGAATGGCAAAAGCAGAAGTGAGGGCCATTAAGTTGAGGAGGAACTGTATTAGAAGTCTTGTTCCCTGGGAAAGCTCCCAGCTGAGATGGGACGGCCATATTGGATAAACAGATGGCCGGGGAGAGGAAAGGACAGGCGAGCAGAACAGAGGTGAAACAAAGAGGGGAGATGAGAGAGGAGACAAGGAGAGAAAGAATGTGGAGGGAGCGGAGGACGGGGAAGGAAAGGAAGAAAGAAGAGGAGGAAGGAGGGAAGAAAACGTGATGTAATGGAGGAGGAAAGTACGGGAGGAGAGGAAGATAAAGGCAGGAGAGATATTGAAGAAGAAACAGGAAGGGATGCGAGTTAAGGAAAGTGGCAAAACAGCAGGAAGGGGATGTAATGGTGGATTAACAAGGTCACGTTCAAAACAGTGTTATATTTCAGAATAAAATACTGTCCAGTTAGTTTACAGGGTTCATCTGCTCAGAAACGACGATAACATCATCTTTAATTAATTTTCATCCCCCCATCATTTTCAATTAATCTCCTTACTGTTGGGTGATAGAAACTGGATGCCCAAAAATTGCCCCAATGACACTTTGCTAGGAATGCAGATGAACTTAATATAAATAAATTGAGGGATAAATTTGAATCATCCATTCTGGAAAATATTGTCTTTATTTACTTTTCATAATTGGAAAAAATCTTCCATTTAAAGCAACATAGTGGAACTGCTTGACCTTAAAATAGCAGCGTGAAAAATAATATTGTCGTTTCACTGACTTGTATTGGGGAGATTGTCGACTCATTCATTCCCACAGGATTGTGTATTTTTGGGGTGACCAGGCAGGAAACTGGAGTGACACCAGAAATGAGCTCAGAGTTTCTCGGTACGGACGTGATGACAGCGGCAAAAACACACAGAAGAGGAGGTTGAAGGAGGAAGCTAGGAACAGAAATAGAGAGAGGCGAGATCTTTACCTTCCACTTGAACAACTGCTGTGAACGAGACAGCGAGATAGAATCCGTTACAAGTAGTGCGGTACTCTTACCGCTTGTTCCAGGAGGGGCCGCTGTTGCTAAACAAAATTACAGTAAGTTGCATCAAGTATATCAACTTCATTTCTATGAATTAAAAATAAATGTATCATTATTGTTTAGGGAAAAAATCAACACGACAACACCTGGTGATGATTTTGATTTAATCGGGCTAAAATTATATAAAAACGTTTCAAACCTGAAGAATAATTTTCTCTCTTGGATGTTAGATTTATTTACAGGACTCCATCTTTGACATCTCTAAGCAGCTTCATTCCAGTCAATCATGCAGGATGACAGATCCCAGCGGTTGCTGTGTGTGTGTGTGTGTTGGTGTGTGTGTGTGTGTGTGTGTGGGTGTGTGTGTGTGTGTGTGTGTGTGTGTTGGTGTGTGTGTGTGTGGGTGGTGATCTCTGAATATTCTCCACTTATAGATTTATCTAAGTTAATAATGTAAGCTTCTCTGATATGCCCCACTCTGCCCTGCTGCATAATACCCCCCCCCCCCCCCCCCTTACATCCCCTCCATCTACATCCATAAATATTACATGAATGTGGTGAAATACTTACACAACCCAGCTGCCCAGGTCAGACCAGAGGGTCTTTTCTTACAACCTCATACACACAAACACTTATTCATACACACATACATGCATTTTCTTCCGTGACCTATCCAGGAGCAGTTCAGTTTTCAAGGTGCAACCAACACACGCGTGTGTGTGTGTGCATGTTTAAGTGTGTCTAAGTGTGTGTTGGGATGGCAGGGAGACAGGGGGGGGGGGGGGGGG